>JAUBNY010001105.1:1467372-1478888 GCA_032275445.1 Crypturellus soui | reverse complement strand
TCCCCCTGTTTACTCCCCGCCTTATTTGGGCAGTCTTAGATTGTATTTATTTATTTATTTTAAGGAATAGCGTTAGTATTTTATTTATTTTTTTTTAATGAATAACGCCAGTGTTTTCAGTGCTGCGAGCGAGGAGGGGAGCAGAGGCCGCGTGAGGCCCCGCCGCTCGCGCTGCCGCTGCCCGCCAGGCGGCGAGGCCGGTAGGAGGCGGCGGCCCCCGCGGGCAGCCGAGCTGAGGAGGCGGCCTCGGGGCCGGCGCAGGGCGCGCTCCGCCCGCCGCGGGGCTGCGGCAGCGACGGGCCCTGCGGGGCCGCGGCTCCGCCCCGGGGAAGGGCCTGGGGGCGGCAGCGCCCTGTGTCCCCGGCCCCTCTGTCACCACGAGGCCTAAAAGCAGGTTCAAACCCAGGCTGAGGCAGGGTGGAACTGCGATCTTCCATAGATCCGCGGCTGCTTGAGGACTGCGCACAGAATGGTTTTGAGGACAAAAATGCACGTTGCCAGTGAGTGCCGTTTGAACACGATGTTGTGTTTGCGTTTTGTTTGCTCGCCCCCTCCAGTCGAACTATTAGAGTAGGCACAAAATTGTTTGGCAGAGAGCATAGGTAATTCTAAAATGTTCTGCTTGCATTTAGTGTGTTATGACGAGGCAAGCGGTTACACGCAAGGAAAGGGAAGAAACATCTTTTCACACACACAAAGCAGGTTTTGATAACACAGCTTAATAAGACACTTCAACCATGGAGCAGAGCATGCAGGTGGCCCATGGCACAGCCTCACTCCTTGCCTGTTTACATGCAGTACAACAGCACAGTGATAAAACAGCGATCTGGCTCCCAGCGAAGATGCGTTTCAAGGGATCAGCCTCCATCTCGCCTGGGTCCTACAGGGAAACTGCCATGCATACACCCGAGAGAATCGGGCAAACAAAATGCAAGGAATGACCACTTGAAGTGCTGGCAATGTGAACCATACACCTGCCAAAATGCATATTAGCTGAACAAGTTCAAGCATGGCTAAACTAAACCTGTCCCATAACTGCACAGTACACTTATTTATGGAACTACAGGAACTGCAGACCAGTTTAGAAAGGACAGGGAGAGGGGAATGAACTTTTTCCCTCTTTCAGAGATGAAGGACTTTAATTTAAATAAGTGATGAAATGAAAAACTACATACACAGGTGTACATATATCCACATTAAATATCTGTAAATAGAGGAATTGCAGCTGTATGATATTAGCATTATTTTTAAAGTCTGGTTCTTAATTTTGTTGCAATTAAGAACAAGAAATCGATGGTATTTGCAAAATAAAAGCAAACAGTGCTAATCACAAGGTCAAAAAGGCTGTAAACATTGACTGATGATCACAAACAAAAGACAGCACTATAAAATGCAGTTGTTCCAAAATGCAAAGCAGCTGCACCCTAAACGAGATGATTTGCAGACATTACCATGATAGTTACCGTAGCTGAAATCACCAAAATAAAGGAAATGATTGATTTTTAATACAATGTAAGAGCAGAGACTGTGAAAGGTTGAGCTATAAGCTTAAAGCTCTAGGTTGAATAGGTAATTTTATTCCATAGTTACACTATCTACTAGGCTGGGTGCGTCGTTTTTGTCACTGTTCATAGGGGCACACTGGTATGCAGACTCTGCACACACCTTTCCAATGAATCAGCACCATCAGTCTTTCAGAACAGAATTGTACCTGTAAAGTCAAGCATTTTTTGTATGTATTTTTGGAGGAATACAGCACCAGTGTACGACTTGTCTATCTGGACTAATTACATAGACAACCAACCCTAGCCTGAACTGGGACCTAAAAATATCGCCTCAATCCAAATAATAGGTATTTATTAATAAAATACTGAATGGTATCAAGTGAAGAGCTTAAAAATCTGTCCTTAAAGCTCTTTAATTGATGCTTCCAATAGATAAAAACAGTAATAACACTGGCAGAACTGCTCATTCCCATTACAGCTAATGATAGGGAACAGTACAGTATATAATGTACGTACTCAAACCTTCAAGGAGCCGATTAATAAAACAATAATGCTTGATGCTGTCACCAAAGACCAGGAATAAACCTCTTAACACCAATGTAGTATTAAGAAGCAGCATTCACTTTATTGCAGCGCTGGGTGCATGGGGGATAGCTTCACCTATCATGCACACCCTAAAGTGTGCTTGCTAAAACTTTTATTTCTCTATTATCTACATATGCATTAAACTCTAGGACTAAACATACATATTAATTCTATTTCCCAGACTAATTACAACATACCCCACCCTAGTGTGCGTGTGTCCTCCGTGCCTTTGGTGGTCTCTCGTGGTCTTTTGAGACCGCCTGGTGGTCGTCTCGCTGGGTCCACTTGATGTTAACTCAGAACTCACTTTCATATATGGCCCCATTCTGGCTCAGAGGCCCTGTTTTGGTCCTACTGCCCAGTTCCAGACAGTTCTTTGAAGATACGCTGGTCCTTATCTTTGTCTTCAACTGGTCTTTGCTGTTTTTGTCCATATTCTGTCATGATGTTCCAGGAACATCTGCTGTTTTGTCTGTACCTTCCAGCAACAAGAGCAAAAACATGTCCGTGGGTGCATTCTCTTCTGGGGTTTCTCATAACAATGCACTCACAGATACACGTACGGTAAAGAAGTTAAACTCATTAACTGATATCAAAACTATTGGTTTATATTTTAAAAACAGCAAAGATGTGCAGCACAAGTGCCAGACGTCGGCAACTCAAGTGCTCGGAGCTAGGACTTCACAAGAGCACTTCTGAAAATTGCGGCAAGGTACGCGATACAGACAAGATTAAGAGCTACTGCTTCTGCTGGTGGGACAGAGTCTAATGTAAGTGACATTACTCATACAGTAACTGAACTGACAATTCATTTGTATCACATTAAGCAAAGTAACATACACCAGTCAAAAACAGGTACAAGATAAAAATCGGGAGTTACAGTTTTGATGCTTGTGATGAGACTGAAAAGACCGTTGACAAAGTACAAACATACCTACCCAAGCACACACAGGACTGTTTTACTGCATCACACAAAGAATTAGAGTATGAGAAAACCGCTATGTCTAAACTCTTCCTTTTAAGATATAAAGGATGATTTTCAAAATGAATATAGAAAATGCTATTACTTAACAGTGCACAGTTTAAGTTTTCACATTAGTGTGGATATCTTAAAATTTATATATTTAAAAAAGACAAATGTCACAATACAACTCAGTAAATAGGGCTAACAGAATTAGTCAAATGAAGGTACTAAACACCAACATGGCAGGAGAAATGTGATCAGAAGAATTTTAGAAAAATTCACAACTCATTCATAAAACTGAATGCAAGTCCTTCTAATGAGACTATGCAGTTAAAAAGGAATTGCAAAGCAATAACATTTGCTTTTATCTTTTACCAATTCTCTAGCTGTACAAGGCCATTTCAAAGCTTCCTTTACTGTAGTTTATTTCCTTCTTCAATGTCACAATGTTGAATAAGACAACTTGCTTTCTTTTTTTTGAAAGAATCAGGAAAATTTGATCAGTACAGAGCTGACTTCATCATGACATGATACATGAAATGGGTACAGGTGATTGAATAAATATAAACATCCCCTTTCCTTAGCCTTACGGATCAGGAACATTGTGGCTCAGGCTTCAGCTTATTGCAGTATCAACAATACTTTGAAAACTGGCAGCACCTACCCTCAGAACAGTGGAGTGCAAAACCTGATTGGGAAAAAAAATTGGAACAGATACCACATCAGTGATACTACAAGAGAAGCATAAAATCATTTCTGACATTTTTTGTTTACTTTCAACTACTAAACAGTTTCTGAACACTTATATCACCAGCAGTCTTAATACAACAGGCAAGTTTAGTACTAGCAAGGCCTGTCTCTGATCACCCATCACATATTTGTGCTTCTCTCCGGCAAGGTGTGGATCTGTTGAACATCTAGAATATCACAGGATAGGGGTGTCTCCTGGCTCCACGTCTGCCCATCCGTTAATCATAGTCTATTTTCACCTTTGTAATACAGTTGAGGTTTGTTTTTTCACTGCTACTTCTTCCATGAACAGAAGTCAGGTGCTTTTTAAGAGCAGACTTGTGTTTGAAGTCCATGTCACAGCAATGGCACTTGTAGGGCCGGTCGCCGCTGTGGATGTTCAGGTGGTCCTGGAGGGTGCTTTTGGCAGTAAACGTCTTCAAGCAAACCATGCACTGGAAGGGGCGGATTCCCATGTGCCCCCGGATGTGTCTGTTGAGATTCTTTTTTTGCGTAAATGTTTTGCCACACTGCAAACACAGGAAGAGTTTGTGCATTTTCAGATGTCTAAGATAGTTCTCAAGATGCAGAAACCCCCTGGGACACTTTGGGCATTGGTGCCGCCATGAATTACCAGGATCATCCAGACTCTGAAAGCCGTTCATCCCGCTGGAGGTCCCTTCTGCGTTATCGTTGACAAAAGCCTGAAAATGACTTCCTGCCATTTCTGTATTTCTGCTTTCAACTGTAGAATTTATCAGAGAGTGCTGGGTTTCTGGAAAATATAAACTGCTTTTTGAGGAAGTACAAGGCTGAGAAAAATGATCATTTTCTACATTAGCTGCACTCATAGAATCCATTCTGAGGATACAGATTTCATCATCCTTATAACCTATTTCCACCGTTGCTATTTCTGGGGATTTGGCCTCCTTTCTTTCTGACATCACGCTCTGCACCACAGGCCGCGAGACATCCCCCTTCTCCTGTTTCACGGTGTACTCTAAGTCAACCGGGCTGTCTTCGGTGATCTCAATTATTTCGCAGTCCTTGTCCAGGGCATCATCCCCGCTCCTCAGCTCGGCGTCCGAAGAATGGCACCTCTCGGTGTCCCGCTCGCTGCTCTCCATGGACGCGTCGATTTCCAGGTACTTGGAGAGCGCCTCGGTGCACTTCTCCACGATGTGCACCATCTGCAGGTAGCTGGCGGCCGTCAGGTACTTGAGCAGCTCCTTCTTCTTGACCTCCAGTGCGCCCGTGTAGCAGGAGAGCAGCAGCTTCCTGCCCACCTCGGCGCTCTGCAGGATGCTGATGCGCACCTGGCGCGACTGGTTCAGCAGGAACTGGTCGCGCATGAAGGTGGAGCAGGCGGCCAAGATCACCTTGTGCCCGGGGAACTCGGTGTCGTTGATGTAGACGGAGACGTCGCAGAAGAGGTTCTGCTGGCGCAGCAGGTTCATGCGCTGCAGCACCGCGTCGCCCTGCTGCGCGAACTGGAAGCGCAGCACCTCCGAGTCGCAGGCCATGGCCGCGGCCGCGCGCTCCCGCCCGGGGCCTGCTCCGCTCCGCGGCGCCCGCTCCGCTTGCAGCGCCCCGGCAGCGCTCCCCGCGACCGCCCCGGAAACGCCGCCGCCGCTGCGGCCGCCTTCCGGGGGCACTGTCCCCCCCGAGCGGGAAATGAGAGGCGAGAGCAGAGTTAGCAGCACGTTTATTGAGCGCTTGGCACTGCTACAGCGGGGGGGCTCCCGCCCGCCTGCTTTGGTGAAAGTACCCGCGAGAGGACTCCTGCCTCGGCACCAAGAGGTAGCTAATGCTCGTCTGTACTCGTACAGTCCCCACGGCGGGGAAAAATAAAATAAACCTTCCACCTTCTCCACCTCTACCAAGAGAGAGCTGTTTCTTACCCCCCCTCCATTCTTTTTTTTTTAAATCAAGATTTAACACGAATTTAGATTTTAACCCTCCGCTTGCCTTGCATTTTCATTTTCCTGTCTCACCTGTCCTCCTCCTCATGACTTCAGAACCAAAACCAGCCCCATGCAAATCCATTTTTACATTATTACAGCGGCAGCTATCTAAGTTTTGCTGAAAAACTAAAGGGAGAAAGACTGACATTTCTATTACATCAGTTACTATAATTGCAAAAACATTTCTTCTAAAAGAAAAATAAATTAAGGAAAGACTCTTCCCTGATCTATATAGGAGGCTGTGTAGCTGCATCATTTTCTCTGGGAATATATGCTACATGAGCTACCAACCATCCAGAAAGGCAGTCAACCAAAACTTCTGGCAAATCTAAGTGTTCTAAGAATTCTTCTATATCAAATAAATAAATAGAATGCCAAAATAATAATTAAAAAAACCCTAAAATATATTCAAGGAGTTAGAAGTATTTTTGTAATAGACTTCAGCTACTTTAAGGATATGCAGGAAGTTTTACAGCACATTAAACCGTGAGACTATCCACTTACCAGCAAATAGTATTCTACACATCGACACACAGATTATGAAACTGCCTTAGTCCTCATCTGAGTATGTAGCATCAGTAGCAACAACCAATGGATCTAGTCTTTCACTAATCAGAACATTGCAACAAAGACAGAATTTTACATACATGGACAATTAAGTTCATCTTACTCTATAATCAAGCTGCATCTGGATATCAGATTTATAATAATCCTCACTCCATTTTTATCCATAATTCAGACAAGAGGTATTAGCCAGATGTTTTTTCCCCTAATATCTCTTCTATACTCTTTACTCGGTTGCCCTAAAAAGGCAAATGGATTTTCCACGAAGTACCACCAGTGTACTTTGTACTGTGCCATCAGCGTACTGCATCTTAGACCTCCAGTGCTTCCAGAGTCACGTAGCCATCTCCTGCGCAAGTCTTTTGCTTTGCAACAATTTGCAAGGCCAGAAGCACAGACATCGGTAAGAAGTCACTCTTCATCCAACAGACAGATCCATTGTCATTGAAGAAGCAGTCTTCTGCATGTCTCCTTTTTCCTGCTCATTTCTGTCATGTCTCACCAATGACCACAAATCACCTTTTATCCGAAAGGCCAGCAGTCTCAGCCTTCTGAAGGGTGACATCATCACAGCACTAAGTTGTTTCAAAATCTATATATTTTAACAAAACCATTTTTTGTTTTGTAGGAGAACCCCTTGTCTCACCACATCAACTTCAGTTCACCCATAGCTACTTCAATTTGCTGTATTCTCTTCGCAGCTTCATAATTCCATGAAGAACTTCCCAGATAGACAAAGCTCTCAATACTGTCCATTTTGTTGCCACTTTTTCTAGCATTTACACAGTTTTATTCCTTTCTCTGGCAGAAGACCTTTTTCTTTCTCATGTCCATATTGATAATACAGTTAATGCATTCACTAGTCCCTTACAACATGTTGACCTGGTTCTGCAAGCTCTTAACTCTTCACGTTTATCTTCTTTTTGATGTTAGAGCTATAATGTGTTTCCATATAATTAATAATACATTATCAAAATGTTTGAACTACACAGAAGATTCTGCCTGAAGTCAGAATGCAAGTGTAAGGTGTAACTACCACGGTCTTACTTAGCTCAAAACAATTCTGAAAGCAGGTTACTTAAGAGGAAAAACAGTTGTTCTTCTCATGCAAACCTATTTTCTGCCCCAGGAACCTGAATAATAACAATAATACAAAAAAAAAGTTACATTTTTAGACCTAAGAAATATTTGCTACAACTTGAAAGGTGTAATGCCCTGACTCCATTTCCATTGCTTACTTCATAGCTATCCACGTAACAGTCCATGTAACAGTCAAGTACAGTAGTATAAAACTGAATTGCGAAAACCCGATTCACAGAATCACCTTGCTTTTGCTACTTGAGGGTATGTGGATTTCTGAAAATGTTTCGCAAGATTAACACTTTTTACAGTCCATCAGTGTAATGTCTGCAATAAGGAACTTGTGGTTTCTATATACACATATCTGAAGATCAAGACCAACTTTTGATAGTAACATACAAAACATTTTTTGCTCTAACACACCTTTGGTCATACCTGTTTAGCATTATAACACACAGTAGCAGCCTTATCCCTTCCCTCTCCCCCCGCCCCTCCCCAAACACACACACAGTACTACGCTTAGTAGGAAGCATAATCTCAGCCTCGTGGCAAACCTTGTAGAAAAGAGCTGCGTTGGAAGAGATACTTATTCCAAACATGAACAGCAGTTCTCTACTGAGGATCAGCCATTTGATTATTAGTCTATGCTACACTTCAATATAGTAAGAGTGCTCTTTTACTGGGAATGGTGATCTGATGAGAAATTAGCTTCTTTTAGCCTGATTGGGATGCGGATAATTCCACAGCACTTTTAAGAAGTAATACAGTATAATCCCAGACTCCCAATTACCGACCACGCCATTCCCACTACGTTTGATGTGTAAGGCCGTATAAAAGAGGTATTGCTGAGTACAGTCAATAGCAGATATATTAACCTATAGAAATTGTGCTACCTATACCTCATCCTAGGCTTTGTAAAACTCTAACGGTCACGATCTCTGTAGGTCACTTGGAGAGAAGAGAAAAAAAAAAAGCATTATTTCAACATCCAGAAAATCAAACATCTTTACAGTAATGTTTTTACGGAAGGTATTTTTGTTTGTTTGTTTCCCAACTTTACTGATATGTGGCCCTTATTAGTTATCAAGGATGAATATACAAGAACTGAGAAGGGGGGAAAAAAAAAAAGAGCATGGAGGTTCTAAAACAGATTCTTTTCACAGTGTTAAAAAGCAGTATTTTTTCTACTCAAGCTTTGCCATAAAACCAATTATGAAAGCCACAATCTTGTTTGCTTATATGAAGCAATGTTTATGGAAGATAGATGATAATTTCTAGCTTTGAAGTTTTTAAGTTGTCTGAGGACATACAGTGGTAAGTGCCCTTTGATAATCTTAAGTATGACAGCATAAGGAGGAGGTCATACCTGCACTCTAGAAAACCAGCCTCGTGCATTCCAGAGCTGCAATTTAATCTCAGTTTAAACACTTCTATGCAATGATCGACTAACCCTGCTAAAGCATTCAGGGCTTTATCTTTCTATAATGCATATATAGGTTAAAAACCCTGAGAGCTTTTAAGATAGTGTTCAGTGATAACAGGAGTCTTGAAATAGTTTAGAAAGGGCAAAAAAAAAGACACAAAAATACTTCATTTTAACGGTAGGAGTCTAGGAGTAAGATAGAGAAAGGTAACTTTTAACAGGTAAGTTTAGAACAAATTAGTATGGAGTGCTTTCAGTTATCCAGTGTTTAAAAACAAAACACAAAAACTGGGTTATCTCACAGACTTGTCCTCTTTGCTCTTTCCTCCATCTGCCCAGACACAGAGAGGCCTCTAACTGTACAGCAGATTGTTTACTTGCAGCCCACGGGAACAGTCTTTCAAAAGGTGTTAGTCTTGAGTCTCCTAATCAGAGAGAAATGAAGCAATTAACCCCGTAATCCACAGTAGAGACGCAGACAGAAACCTGAAGGAAGATTGTTATTCACAGAAGGTATCAAGTAAGACTACGAGTGACCGCTGAAGACCTGCCAGGATTTGCAATACAACCCTCCATCCATACGTAGCCTTGCAGGGCACACCACCAGGTTAGGTGAGAGCCCAGACGAACTGTTGGCTCCTCTCTCTCATGAGCCCTACAGAGGACGTTTATAAATTGCTTAGTTGACACAGGTACTGTCATTTCTTAAACTCAGCACAGCCTGAGGCAGTTTCCCTGCATCCAGTACCTGGCTTGCATCAGCTTGCTGACAGACCTTACTGTCTGCAGCAGTGCTACATGTGAATGAATCGAAGTCCACTGTTATATCTTGAACGTTTCTTTCATTGGCATTGTCAAAGCTATTTTTACCATGCAGCTGTTTAAGATGTTTCCTCAGAACAGGTTTATGCGCAAAGACCATGTCACAGTAGTTACATTTATGGGGCTTGTCCCCACTGTGCAGGTTGAGATGGTCCTGTAAAGAACATTTCTGAGAGAATGTTTTCCCACAGATCTTACACTGGAAAGGTTTGATGCCTGCGTGTACTCTCATATGCCGGTGGAGGTTGCCTTTCTGGGTGAATGTCTTGCCACAGAGAAGACACATAAATAGTTTATGCATTTTTAAATGATTAGCATAGTTTTCCAAATGCCGAAATACTCTTGTGCACTTCGGACACTGATGGTGCCATTGGAGACCTTTGTCTATGCCTCGGTTGTTAGGCCCAAACATATCTTTGGAGGCCAGAATGATGTTATCGCTCCCAGCGTATGAAAGGGCGTAGTTGTGGAGGTGGTTTTGCTCCAGTTCGCTTGTTCTGTTTTCGACAGTGGAGTTGATTAGAAAATGTTGAGGCTCTGAGGAATGCATTGCAGTTTGCTCAGAAGAAATAAATCTGTTCTGATCCTTCTTATTCCTAACGTCTGTTACCTCCCCAATAGACTCCACCTTGATGATCTGAATATCGCTGTCCTCCATATCCATACTGTCTTCTGAAGGCTGAATACAGGGTGAATCTTGTTGCAGAGAGTCGTCATCTTGATGCTCCTTCAACTCAGAAGAGTCGCTTTGCTGTTCACACTCCTCCTTGTTCTCCAACGGCTGCTTCGGCTTTATAAACTTCCAGAGCGCCTGCGTGCAGCGCTCGACTATATGGCTCATCTGCAGGAAGCTTGCGGCAGTCAGGTAGTTCACCAGCTCCATTTCAGGAAACTCCAGAATGCCGCTGTAACAGGACAAAAGCAACTGCCTCCCCACTTCCGAACTCTGCAGGATGGAGATTTTTACCTCTCTAGAGTCGTTTAATAAAAACTGATCTCTTAAGAAGGGAGAGCCGGCAGCAAATACAATTTTATGCCCATAAACTTCAATGTCATCTATGTGGACCACGACATCACAAAATTTGTTTTCTTCCCTTAGTTTGTTCATTTTCTGTAACATCGAATCCCCATAATTGTCAAATTTGAAGTGAAGAATATCTGATCTTTCTGACATTTTGGCACACCTAAGGAAAAGCAGCAAGGAAAAAAAAATCAGATGAGAACATTTTTAGTTTTTCTATATGCAATTTAGCAGGGTCTTAAGTATGATATGAAATGAAACATAACTAGATGAAACATAATCTATGTTAAAATACTGAAATCCATAGGAAGTTTCAACGGAAGGAATCAAGCTTACTCCTCACTGAGCAGTACTTTTTCTGAATTTGTTTTCATCCGAAGTACCTTTTGTTTTTGTTAACAGTTTTTAACAGACAAAACACTGTTCATGCAGTCCTGGCAGAGAACCCAGACTGCAGGAGGTGAGGAAACCACAGGAGACAGACTAAAAGATGCGAGATTGAGTGGGATAAGAAAGAAAACAACAGAAAGCAAAACTTACACCTCGCAACTATTAAAAGCACCACATAAAGCTTAAAAGGAAACTTTGAGGTTTACAGATAAGAGCAAATATTGCTCTCCGGGGGCGTGAAATCCCCGCTGAGCGTAGGGCCAGGAAAGGGAGCCCTGCGGAGCAGAGGGAACGAACGCACTAAAGACGGTTCCAAGGAGAGCGCTTTGAGGCTCCCCGTGGATAACCGCGTTATCGGTAACGCGGAGCCCCGGCCGTGGCTCAGGAAGGCGCCGCGCTCGAGCCCGCCAAGCCGCGGCGGGGCCGCCCCGCGCGCGCGGACTCTCCCGCCGCTGCCTCCGCCGGCGTT
>JAUBNY010001105.1:1429353-1439920 GCA_032275445.1 Crypturellus soui | reverse complement strand
CCGTCCTCCCCCTCCGCCGTCGCGCTCGGTCGTCCCCGGCCCGGGCTCCCGGCCCCGGCCGAGGATGCGCCGCGGCTGCCGGCAGGTAGGTGCGCGCGGGGGCGGCCGCGGGCCCGGCGGGAGCGCGAACAAAAGCGGCGGTGCAAGATGGAGCCAGGGAGGAGGGCTGGACCCCTCCCCGCCGCCGGCCCCGCTGCGGGGCTGCTGCCGCTCGGCGGAGGGGATGGCGGGAGGAGCGAGGAGGTGCCTGCTGCGGGGACGGCTGCAGCAGGGCGTGGGAAGGGGGACGGTGGAGCGGGGAGCGGCGCCTACAACGCTTATCCCTTCTCTCCTGGCAGCTGCTGGGAGGACCCCGACTCGCTGAAGGCTCCTTCTCCCTCTCCTCCCCCGTCCCTTGTCCCCGCTCAGCGACGCAGCCGGCTCGGGAGGGCTCCCCGGGCAGCGCTCGCCCCGGGTGTGCGGGACGGTGCTGACATGCCGGCTGCGGGGGCCGGAGCGGCGGCTCGGAGCCGGATTTAAAGGGGAATTGTGCTGCAGACAATGCCCAGCAGCCGCGGCTGGAGCGGCCGGGGGGACTCGCGCGCCGCTTTTGACATTGCTACATGCACGGAAGGAGCCGCAATGACAGCAGCTGCCTGGAGTGGCTGCGGGCAGCAGGCAGGAGCATGAAGTAGAGGCATCACTGCAGTGCTCAAGATGAACTCCTCTTTGGTCGGCAACCAGAGTGGCCGCCCGTTCTGTCTCCTGGCCATCAGCTATCTGGAAACCATCAATTTTTGCCTGCTGGAAGTGGTTGTTATTGTATTCCTCATGGTGCTGATTATTTCAGGAAACATTATAGTGATCTTTGTCTTTCACTGTGCACCTCTACTGAACCACCACACCACCAGCTACTTCATCCAGACTATGGCGTACGCCGACCTCCTGGTAGGTGTGAGCTGCCTGGTGCCTTCTCTGTCTCTGCTGCACTACCCTGTCATCCTGAGCGAGTCCTTGGTTTGCCAAACCTTTGGTTACGTGGTGTCAGTGCTCAAGAGCGTCTCCATGGCCTCCTTGGCATGCATCAGCATTGACAGATACATCGCCATCACTAAACCGCTCACCTACAACACGCTGGTCACCCCGTGGAGGCTCCGAATCTGCATTCTGATGATTTGGCTGTACTCCTGCCTGGTCTTCTTGCCCTCCTTTCGCTGGGGCAAGCCTGGCTATCACGGGGATGTGTTCCGGTGGTGTGCGGATTCCTGGAACACCGATCCCTACTTTACCCTCTTCATTGTGGTGATGCTCTACGCGCCCGCCGCCTTCACAGTTTGCTTCACCTACTTCAACATCTTCCGCATCTGCCAGCAGCACACGAGGGAGATCAACGAGCGGCGCGTGCGCTTCAGCTCGCAGGCCGGGGAGGCCGGCGAGGCGCAGCCCTGCCCCGACAAGCGCTACGCCATGGTCCTCTTCCGCATCACCAGCGTCTTCTACATCCTCTGGCTGCCCTACATCATCTATTTTTTGCTGGAGAGCTCCAACGTCTATAGCAATCGTGTCGCATCCTTCTTGACCACTTGGCTTGCCATTAGCAACAGTTTCTGCAACTGTGTCATTTACAGTCTCTCCAACAGTGTCTTTCAGAAGGGGCTCAAGCGTCTCTCGGGGGCTATTTGTGCCTCTTGTGCTAGACCAAGGGTAGCTAAGGACTCCTCTACTTCTAGGAGCAAAAGATCCTCCAATGGATGTCACGTCTAAGACGCGTGTCATTGTGACTGGGAAGTGCAGGGACAATTCTGTCGATTGCAAAATAAGTTAAATATGATTTTAAGATGTCCAGATTTGCAAAAAGGTTTCTGAGAAATGCTGCTGACATAGAAGAATCAGGAGCACATATCATTGTGTTTTCACTTAAAAATTATTGCGTGGAGGAGGCCGTGGAGTTTCACCTCCATATTCATTTTTAAGAATAAAGCTGTATCTTGACACTTACCTCTCCAGCTGGTGTGACTGAATGGAGTGGGTGTCTGAGAGCTTCAGCAAAATGTAGTCTTTCTTACAGCTTTACTAGGTTCTTTTGAGATTCGTGCTTCACATGTAAATGATAGATCTGAAGTGGAAATGTCACAGTCTATGGTATATTACAGGGATTTTTTAAATATATGCCAAAGTCTCTTGACACAGTGTTCCAGCATCGTTATAGAAGGGGCCAAACAGTTAGTGCTACCTAGGCAGGACGTCTGGAGCAGTGGTGGATAATGGGAACGTTTAGTGTGGACTTCGCGTCTCGCCGAGCCGCGTGCGGTGACGCGGCCTCGAGCGCGACCAGGAGGACCGGCCCCGAGCGCCGCCTCGCCGGGAGAGCGCGCGTGCCAGCCCCGCGCCGCATCTGCCTCCTCTCGCCCGGCCAGTGACACGGAAAGCTTGGATCAGACCAAATTTAGCAGTAAAATAAAACGTGTTTTGATAAGCTAAGAGAAAATGCTTGTTGTTTTATGATACTGGAATTGTGGCAGCCACTTGAGGACGATGCCAACATGTGAAAATTATTCTCAAAACAGTGGAGAAATGCCACATTTTTGTGTGTGGAAATTTTCTCAAGAACAACTTTAAAAATAACATGTCCCCCTTTTTTTTTTTAATCTAAATTCTTCTGATATTTTACATACTAGAACTTAAGGGGAAAGGAAAGAAAACAATTGTCTTCTAAACAGCGAAGGGAGCTATGTTGTAAATTTAACTGTAGTATTTCAGTTATGAATACGTGCACAGAGCTAAATTGGAGACATTTTTCTTTAGGCTTTGTGGGATTAAAGATGGTTCGAATATAGCAGGAGTTAAATCCTTTTGGCAAATGTATCAAATTGGTCGAGTGAAGTACAGTATCTGAGAAGCAGACTTATATTGACTGCAACTTGGTAGGGCTGGCTTAGATGAAATATGTGAGCACTGTAATGCTGCTAAGGATGCAGTATGGCCCTCAAATTAATTTTCTTGATGAATATCGCTGTCTTTCTATGGATGCGTAAAATAAGGTATTGGAAACTAAACTGTTTGCGAACCCTGTGTTCCTGTAGTAATGGGTTACCCTCTGCATTGCCCTCCAGCCCTGCACTTCCAGGCTCTGTGTTCGGGGGATTCTTTTGAGCTCTTGCATTCGGTTAATATATATTGCTAGTCATGGTGACGATGAAAATCTTCAGGGAAATTTAATTTAAGAGGAGTTTTCTAGAGCTTGCGGCAATTCTCTTGGCCAAAGGGATGGCTATAGGCGATTTTCTTCTGTTTTTGTTTTCATTGGTTTCATTTTTAATGGTGGTTGTAGACCAAGCTCATGCTTTTTCTGGTAGTGAAGCCTGTCTTTCCCACAAGCATGCGTGAGCCCTTCTCTGTGACTGCAGTTCTGGCATCCGGTGTTGCCCTGGAGGGTGATAGTCTGTCCGTGTGTCCTGTGTTTGCACCTGCAGCAATTGCTGCTAGTCCTGTTCGCCTCCCAGCTGCGTTCGCTCTGTTACACTTTTGTGCAGCATTGAGGAAATGGGGAAGAGGAGAGACGGGAGCGGGATGGAGCCACCCTGGAATCACTTGTGCTTGCAGGACTAGGTGCAGATGTGCGTGTGCACCCTGCGGGGATGGACGTGTGTCCCCTTCCTGGGACACGTGGGGCAGAGCCCTCCCTGCTGCCAGGTTGCACTGGAGAGCCCTGCTGCAAAGCATGTTCACATCTTGCCTGGGTTTGCTCTCAAAGTATTTCACCCGTAGTTCAAATTTGTCGAGATAAGCTTCCTCAGGTCATCCAAAACTTTAAGAATTTTATGGTTGTCTCAGTCCTCTTGCCTTTGCAAGTGTGTTCTCTTATACCAGGTCTGCAGCTAGAGCCAGGCCTTGCTCTGTAGTCTTTGCACATCCGCAGCAGCAGCGAGCTCCTCCGCAGAGCCCTCGCAGCCCGGATTCCGCTCGGAAACGAGATGTGAACATGACAGGGAGCCGAGGGGGAGCGGGCGCGCGGCGCAGCGGCTCGGCTGCGCGTGGGTAATAAACTGCAGCGCGTCAGCTGCCTAATTGTGCTGCGCCGCCGCCGAGGCGCTGGGGCTGCCGTGGGCTTTGGGGAGCAATTTAAGGGCTTTAGTCACTAATATCAAAGCATTTGTGGTATTTTTGGAACAACCTCTCAGGTAAACTCTTTATGGCTTTGCTCTGCTCTTCACCTTAGCTAACATTTCCAAATCTTTGAAGTGATACGGTCTAGCGTTAAAATAGCATTTGATGAAATTTAACTTTTTGTTTTTTTCTTTTAACCCAGTTGTTTATAGCATGAATAAAAGGTTTAGGTTTTATGTTAACTTTTGAGAACGTGGAAGGTTGCTATAAAAAGGTAAAGAGTTTGAATGAAGGGTTTGAATTTAAGATGAAGTAATTGCTGCTTAATCTAAAAACCTGCAGTTGTACGTAGGTGTCTTTTCTTTCTTTTTTTTTTTTTTTAAGATGCAAATACATGTTTGCTGCTGCTGTTGCTTTGCAGCTAAGTTTCATTATAATATTCCTAACAACTAGGATTTTGCTTGTTCACTTGCCATATCCATCTCAGAATCTTCATCAGCTCAGATGATTTCCATGAAGTGAAAAGCAGAATCTGGAACACTCCGAGCGATGGAGAGGAGAGGAGTTGCAGCCAATTGATGCATTCAGGTTTCCTCTAGCATCAGTTCTTAAAGACACTTCTTAAAATCGCCTCACTAGACTAGTGTTAATGTTTTTTGTGTGTGTTAATTTATTTCTTAAACTTTAAATTACATTTTTTTCCTGTTGTTTAATTTAATGTTGTTCTAGGTTTGTATGTGATGGGATTATTTAAATATTTATGAATACATTTGAATCTCTGCAATTAAATCACATAGGCGTGAATGTTGCTTACTCTGCCAATTGTGGAAGAAATTTGAAATCTTATTATAGTCAGCAGTCCATCTACCATATCTACCATTTCATAGAGTTAACATGAGGTACGTGCACAGATTTCATCACAACTTGTGCCATTAATTGTTCTACAGCAGAACTTCCGACCTTCCTCACTGTACATAATCTAATCTTTTCTTGGCTGCTGAATTTATAGCTGAGGGTGCCTCGTGCTTTAGGAATTAGCAACAAGACCATTGTGTAGATGAAGATGCAGGCTGCAGAAATCAAATTAGATCTTCCTAGAAATTGTGTGCGATATGGTTACATGTATTCAGTTTGAAACTCCATTTCAGACTAAATTTATTTTTTTATTAGTGTTATCACATTGAGCTGCTAGAAGGTTCAATTTACAAGATGGAATTCAGTGGCTTTTTTGTTGTTTTTAGTACCATGAGAAATTATTTTTATATACACAAGCTTTCAGAATGTGATAATTTGCTTCATCCAGTACTCTTAATTGAAAAAAAAAATACTGGAAGTTTAGGCTGTGATTATATTGTCATAAATTGGGCAAAAATCTGTGAAATGTTTTTATTATCTCAAACTCAAGTGACACTATTTTTAACTCAACAATTATCTTCTTATCTACTGTTGTCTACTGTCTTTTTTAATTAAATATTGTTAGTTTTCCTGGTTTTATTTGCTGGTAGGGGCTCTGTTGGACGCCCGGAGGTTGGTTCCTGCCGCTGGGCAGGCTGCTGCGGTGCAGCGGGTCGCAGGGCCGGGCCCGCGCGCGGCGCTGGGCAGATCCGCGACAAGAGCCGGGCACCGAGTGCGGCGGCGCAGGGAGGACCGAGCGGCCGAGGCTCCGGGCAGCCTTCCTTTGAGCGGGGCCTTGGATGCGAATTTGCAACCCACAGTGTCACCCCTACCCCTGCTCTCATGTTTAGGCTTTTCCTTTTTTTTGGAGAGAGATGAGCAAATGCAGCCAATTCGGTGCTAAAATTAAAACTGTAAAATATTTTTGGAAGCGAAAATTCCTTCACAATTAAAGTTTAGCGTATTTAAAAGTGGATGCAGTATTTATAGAAAGAAACTGAAAGTTGCAGCTAGTTAAAACAAACAAGAGAAACCTGCTGTGTGTTAGCACCGGTTTGATACAAATCGCGGTTATGTCAGAACAATGGAGCATTTAATTTGGGCTGTTTCCTTTATGCCACAATTCCTTAAAGATGGAGTTTAACCTTTTTGGTGCAGATGTCCTGCATGCCAGAGGAACAACTGGATCCCCTCTACTCCCAGTGCTGGATTCCTTTAAATCCCAGGCTCCTTGGCCAGGTGTAACCGTCGCAGACAGACGCGCGGGTGCATCCGTGCACGTCCGGCGGCCTCGCCGTCCTCGGGTGCTCCCGTTCTGGGTTCCCCATGGAAGTTCTTCCAAGGACAGGTACCTTAGTGCTTGCCTGTTTCACCCGTACAGTAATCGGCCAGATCTCCCGAGCTTTAAACCTTAATGGAAACGATAACGTGTCCTGTGTCCTGATGCAAGCTGTTTGGATGCGGATTAGGAGGCTCCGGTGCGCGCCAGCTGTCCGTGCGGGCAGGGCTGGTTCTCTAGCTCCTGAACACGTGTGGGTTGAGCAGAAGGTGATGAAGGTGTCTTTGGCCTGGCCTGGAGATGGGAGAGTGTCCTGGTGACTGAGGCGGTCAAGGGACTCCCGGGCCTTCCCGCTGACGAGGGAGACCAGGAGGCCAAGGGGGTGCGGGGCCCGTGCTGCCCGTGAGAGCTTCCCTAGGCGAGGACAGCTTGGGAACGCGCCGCGAGGGGCACGTGGTGCACGGAGCCGCCTGCGGAGGCTGCGGTCGGGCGCACACGCGTGCTGGGGACGGCGCTCGCCGCGCCGAAGCGCTCCCCGCGCGTGCGACCGAGCGCCGTCCTGCCCTCGGGAAGGGAGGGAGCCTCAGCCTTCCCTTCGGACTTCTCTCTTTTTATGAATTTGTAAGATGAGCGTAGGAATTTTGTAATTCAAAGCCCTGGCTTCTCTCTGATATTTGTTACTGGAGATCTTGTGATTAAAAAGTTGAATAAATTCAAGTGTCTCCTTGTAAAGATGAACTCGTACCACTCTTGCTGTGCATATGCAAGTCGTGTTACAAAGATCGCATGGTAAAAGCAATCGGTTGCTTAATAAAGCAAGTCATAAGTTTAATTGTAATTGGTAAAAATAAAACAATCTTCTGAGATTTTAACTGAAAGCAAAACTTAAAAATCAATATTTAAATCAGTAAATAATGAAGTTTGTAATATGCTGGCAAGAGTATAGAGGGATTTGTCAGGGGAAGTAAAAACAGACTTTGCACTAAAGTGGCTTAGGTATATTTATAGTGCTAGTGAATTTTTGTGTGTGTGAAATCTTTGGACTATTTTAATATAATATAAGGCTTTGAGCTTTAGGTAACTGAAGTTGCTGATTTTATGAAATTACATTAGTGCCACACTGTGAAGTATTTTTAAATTTAGCGTTACTGGATATGAAAAGTATTTCATTAAAACATCTTTTAAGAACTTTTTTTTTTTTTTGTAAATGCTGTGAAAAGAATTGATGCTTAGTGTACAGAGAAATAATACCCTGAGGGCTGTAAGGTGCCTACAGCTTTCACCTCAGGTTTGGAGGGATTAGGGTATTTCTTG
The DNA here is from genome assembly GCA_032275445.1 of Crypturellus soui. Taxonomy (NCBI): domain Eukaryota; kingdom Metazoa; phylum Chordata; class Aves; order Tinamiformes; family Tinamidae; genus Crypturellus; species Crypturellus soui. The sequence continues at coordinate 1,432,347 of JAUBNY010001105.1, read as the reverse complement.
AGGATAAGTTGTTGTCATTAAAACCTACTAAAAATAACATTGCGGTTAATCCTTTCAGATGGCGGGAAGCAGCATTACCCTCAGCCACACTTTTGAACTGTCTGGAAGGATTTGCAGACACGTTCGTGGTCTTTGCAGAGTCGTGTCTTAGGCTGTGCAGCGCAGTGTTTTGCAAGTTGCTATGCTGATAAGTTTCTCTCCGTATGTAACCTTTGAAATCTAGTTCCTATTGTAATTCTAGCATGTAAACACTAGATTCAATTTTGTATTCCTCTAATGCAACAGGATGGAAATGAGTTTGCAATTGTTAATGATGAGCTTTCTTATTGTTAATACTCGTGGGTATGTCTTCTCTTCAGGGAGTTCGGAGCTGCGTTAGTCCCTTTCCAGAGTCGTTTTCCGTCCCGCTCCCCGCGCAGCCGCAAGCATGGGCGCTCTGCATGCGTGCGCTTCTGGGCCGCCCGCGCGGCCGGGCGCTCCCGGGGAGGGTGCTCCTTCCCATCCTCTGCCCGTCTCCCTCCTCCTCCGCAGTAAGCGGCGAAGCCCAAGGCGCCGGTCAGGTTATTTCGGTGTGTCCTGTGGCGGATCAGCACGTCTGGCTGATGCTTGGCAGGAGGAATTTTGGGAGTCGGCCTAGCTCCTTACACAAGTAGTATCACGACCGGTATTTTTTTAGCTGCGTGTCAGCGAAAAGGCCAAGAATAGATAAAAATCGCATGTAAGAATGTGTACGTGTGTGTAAGTATTTTGTGCACCTTTTAACTCTGGAAATCATTTTGTATTAAAAGATAAAAGGGTTAAGCGTGAAACCCCTGCTGTTAAGAACTATGGAAAAAAATCCACCAAAGCAGATTAGAAAAGCAAACAGGTGAATTCTGAGCCAATCCGACCTCTAAGACTCTCTAATGCTGTTTTTAATTGTGACAGTGCAGAGCATTACTGTATCAGTCTAGGCTCCATGGTGTTCCTAATCCCGCCTGGATTTGTTCTGTTCGGAACCCTGCAAGGGAAGGGGGAGATGGTGAAGATGGGCGTTTGGATTGATATTCACGACAGCCGAGGAACAGTGAATGTGGTGGCTCCAGAAATGTGCTTAGTGCCAGCTCAGAATTGCTGCTGAAATAGAGAGGACAGGAGTACTTTTACCCCATTGTCTTAAAACATTTCTGCAGCTGATATTTTTTTTTCAGATAAGGCTGATAATAGGAAAAAAAAGAATAGTTGAGCCAAAACCTACAAATGCTACTGATTAAAAATATTTACGTATTTCAAATATTAAACAGCACTAGAATAAACTGAAATATGTAAAATATCTGATTCAAAATCTTTGCGTAATTATTTGCAAGAGTTAATTTTGCTATGAGCTGCTAATACTGGAGCAAATGCATTATTCCCTTTGAGATGATCTGTGTTCTCGCTGTCATACATCCAATGGCTTGTTTCCCTTTTGCTGTAGATGTACATACATATATATATATGTATATATGTGTGTGTGTGTATTTTAAAACAACCAAATTAACACAGCGGTAATTGTACAGTCACACAGTTTACACTAGGGCTTTGTAAAATACGTAATTTTGAGAATGTTGATGTGTTTCTTAGCATATTTTATAAACACTTTGCTGAATCTGTTATCAACACTTCCCGTCCTAAGAGAAACGCCACATATTTCAGTGGTGGTTCTACTGGTTACATTCTTGTCTGTCGTTTGTTTTGGTCCAGTGTAGTCTTGATACTACTAAAATTTAAAGGGCTGTTGACAAATTTCACATAGCCTGGGATTGCCTGTTCTCCAAATACATGGATCGTGCATCAACAGTACTAAATAGCCTTACTGTTTTGCCTAAAAGCCTAGCTAATTTATTTAACATCCTCTATCTAAAGAGAGGTCTTTGGAAGGGGCAGTGTATTTTGAGGTGCTCCTCCTTTTTAAAGGGATGCTCAGAATTGAATAGCAGTACTTGTTGATCAGTGATATTATTGTAGCCAAAGGATGCATGGGTGGTTTAATAGGAAGTTTTTGCTTCTAAATTCTTGATGAAATGTAGTGTTCTACAGAGCTGTGTGAAGAGTGTAGTTTTTTATTCTGAAATGCACTTGTACACTTTATTTGAAAGGTCTGAATGGATCATAAATACATTTAAGAAATAAATGATACGTCACATGTTTTCAAGTCTTGTCTCAGGTGGCTTTTGTGTAACTGCTGCTGCTAACGGGGCGCTCCTTTCGGAGCAGGTGGACGCTTTTCCTCTTATCTTTAGGGCTTTAAATAGGTTTGGCTGGACGTAACTGCCAGGAGTGGGAAAACCTTCCAAATTGCGCTGCTTGTTTGTGCTTCGTCCATACATATTGCAGGACACTGCAGGCAAACTCCTCTTTCTAATTTTCCTGTGGGAAACTTGAGCCCTAAAAGGAAATGAGCGCAGCTAAAGGGCTGGCTATCACAAGGGATTCACTTTTATTTTTAGGATTGTACTATATTGCCATATTTGGACTGAAAATATGCTGAATCAATGCAGTATTGTATCAAATTGCAGCTCTCTGGCCCTTTTGAGTTGGTCTGGATTATTCAGGTCCTTCCACAGATAAACTCCTCTGTAGATGGTGCTAACGGCAGGTAGTGCAGTGTCCTGCTTCAACCCTGCAAGAGCATTTCAGCGCCTTGCCCAAAGATGCCGCGTACAGGTGGATCCCTCCTTGCTCCGACCTCCTCCTTCCATGGAGCAGGTGAAGTCGGTGGGAATGACCGGACAAAGGCTGTTCACCAGGACTAACCGTGGGAATGACATTAACCTGCAGAGGTTAATGGTGGTGGCAGGCTGATTAACATTAAAAATAGATACTGAGAGACTTCTTGATATTTTAGGGTATGCTTAAAATGTGCAGATCTGCTTGGAATAGCTTTCCATGTTACCCATGAGGTTATCAGTGTTGCCTGTCCATGAAGGCTTCAGCCAGTTTCAGCCTTTTCGGCTTCCTGCCCTGTTTAAGGCC
>JAUBNY010001105.1:1394184-1409273 GCA_032275445.1 Crypturellus soui | reverse complement strand
CCTGAGAAGAGCGCGCACGTGCGGCGGGAGGGGAGGCTTCGTCGCCGCCAGCCGTGTGGTGGCGCCATCTTGTCTGCAGGAGGCGGCGTGGCGCTGCGAGGGAGAAGGGCCGCGCCGGGGACGGCGAAGGCTGCCTCTACGCTGGCGCCCCAGCCCTGCGTATGGAGTGGTCCATGAGGTCGGACCTTGTCACGCAGCGATCACCCGTGTCACCCAAGGGATGCCGGCAGCACGTGACATCCATGCTCCTTAAGCCCTTGCTGGCATCCATGCTGGGACCCACAGGTGTCCCGGGACTGCAGGTGCAGGGCAGAGTGGCAGTGCTATCAAAGGAGGTGTTAATCGCCTGAGGCTGGCGATACTCTCTGGAGAAAACTGTACCGGACCTGGTGCATGAGGTGTACCGGCCTTCGTGGGCATGAGGTAAAACTTGCTCTAACTCTTACAAGGTTTAAGTTGCAGGGTCCACATGCCTGCCCTTTGGTGGTGGCACTGTAGGCTGCTTGGGTTGAGGAAGGTTGTAGATTCTCGTCGCTTATCGCACCAGCACCTTCTCTTACCAGGGGCCTTTTTTATGCCACATTGTTGCAGTCGTAGAATGATTTATTCCCTGCTTTGCCTCGAGGTGAAGCGAGGCCTCTTGAAAGGGGAGAACTGTGAAATAGGCTGTGAGAACTAATAAAGTGCTGTGCTTTTGCACGGTTTGATCTATAATCTGGTGAGTGGCCGCCTCGCGCTGCTCTCCCCTTGGAGAGCTGGCGCAGCCAGAAGCCACTTGAATCAGTAAGTGCTGAACGTGTTAAGGCACTTTCTGGTTTCCCTTCTCTTTTGCAGGGCCTGTTGAGTGTTGGTTGTACTCTGATGATGGAATAAAGAGAACTAGAATAAGAAAATAAATCCACTCCCATAAGTTGTAGCTTAGGGGATCACTGAAATAATGCCTATTAGATATGCATAAAAGAAATTATTTGTGCATAGAAGCCCGTATGTGTACAGCAAAAACAAAAAAAAATAGCTGATGCATTTATACAGCATAAAAACTGTTGTAAATAGAACTTTTTTATTATTAAGATGATAGGAGTATATGATTTATCTGATCTCCTCAAAACTGTAGAAGTTTTGTGAATTTCTTTTTAATTGAATAATTATCTACAGAATTTGGCCCAAATTGGCACAGACAAACTTGCCACAGATGGCGCTGTAAAAATCCAGGTTCCTGTAAGGTACCTTAGGAGCAGGATTAAATAGTGAGATTCTTAACAGAAATCATCTGTTAAGTTGAAGTGTTAAATTGAAATTCCTCTATACTTGTAGCAACCTAAGGTCACTCGATTAAAATTTAGCAATTGGGCATCTCAAACAGTGAACTGACAGACCCTGTCAGGCTGCCAATAGCATCCAACCAGAGATGCAAATTTGAAAATAATGTTTCTCTCTTTATTGTCATATCTTTGCTACATACATTATTGAGACTGCTTGGCTCATCATATTAAATCTACACATGTCAATGTGTGTTAATAATGAAGAGCTAAAGAAAGAAAAGATAAAAAGCTTGCAGGTGCTTTTTTACAAGTGTTTTCCCCATGGTTTATTTTGATTTATTTATTTATTTTTATTTTATTTATTTATTTTCTTTTTCCTTGGAATACTCAAATGCGTGCTGAACTTTAAGGCAAGGTGACAGCGACACAGGTTCTGGGGCCAGGACTGGTTGCCAGGGACTGGCACAGCTGGACCTGGAAGACACATGTTCATGGTGTAAAGCTTAATATTTCATGAAGGCCTTCCGATTTCAGCAATGCTGACCCTTACCATTGAGTTTTATAGATTGTTAGTTGCTTGGATGAGTTATTTAGAACTGTTCAACACATTAAGCCAAGGAATCAAAGTATATTAGGTGGCTGGCATTAGTTGTACCTCTATATGAATTCTCATTTCCTTTGAGCAGATGGAATAGCTACGGTCTGCAGGATACTTGGAGTAGTTACAGGACCTAGAACATGTTGCATTCCTCTCCTGTGAGTCTCTGATCTGAGAGTTGTGTTAAGTACTTGCACAGAAAGGCTACGGCTAAGAGGAGGAGTAGTAAAATTGAAGTGTGTTTGGATTAATCTATGAGATGTATTTGTAATCCATCTTCAGCTTGGATAATAGTAATAATTAGTCTTCTTGTTACTTTCTTGATTTATTAATATTGGTTAACATTAGGCATGGCAAGTTTAATAGCAGCAATTTATTTAACAATTATTAAATTAAAAAAATCTGAAGAGCTTTTCAAAATATGAAAAAATTCAAATTTTGCTTATTTCAAGTGTTATGACAAAAGTATTTTTTAACGAGCTTTAATGTCAAATTGAAAGTTGGAGATGATGTGACCTAAATTGTTTGCTTTACCATGATCTCCCTGTATGGAGATGATAATTCCCTTCAAAGCGTGGATTCTTTTATAGAAGTTAGCAAGCTGTTGGGCTACTGAAGAAATTTTCCTTAGACAACAGCTTTTATGATGAATGTCACAATTTTTAGCAGGATTCTATAACCCTTCAGGTAGAAATAAAGATATTCTTGACTCTCAGACTTGTGTGATACATTTTTCATTGATTTATTCACCAAGAAGTCATTCATTTTCTATTCTAATTCATTTCAGCTGATGAAGGCAGTCAGAGTGTTTGTCAGGTGGAAGAGTTTCCATTAGTGGAGCGGAGGGAGTTTTTAACTGGAAGTAGCTAGCTGGTTTTCATGCATAGAGTGAATATTTTAAAGAAGAAATAAACAAATGAAAATGGTATTTCATACAGCTTTAGACAGGTCTGAGAGGCCTAACTTCTGTGCAGCTTATAGTCAAGTGAAGGAAATGGAGCTATGGCCTGTACAATTTTCTTGAGAAAGTATGTGTGTATGCAGCCTACTTTGTTAAAAGGAGTCATAGAGCCTCCTGAGCAGAGCACGTGCAACACAGCCTTTCTTTCTGGCCAGTGGCTTCTGCTGTTTCAACCCTTCTGCTTTGTCTACCCTGGCATAGTTAGGAAGACACAAAACGCATCCATAACCCTAGGTATAGATTCTGAGGTGGTGTAGGAGTATTCAATCTGTCTGGTGCCATGCCAAGGAGGAGAATCCTGATCTCAGAGGGGAGAGAAATTCTGAGCAGTCTTTCCTGAATAAATGTGCTGAATATGTGTGTAGTGTCCCCTTTTCTCACATGCCGGAACCTTGAGGTCTTCATTTAAGAGCTCACTCTTGGATCATGGTCTTGATTTTGATATGTTAGGTGTTCAAGGTGTGGATTTCTGGTTTTGGGTTCATTACAGGCTTTTGTGCCATTAGGCAGTGGCCTGATGTTGCTGTGGAAAGAAGTTCCTGATACGATTTGGTCTTTCAGCAGGGTGCTTCCTGAGCAGCGCCTAATGGGCAGTCAGTGTTGAGACACAGCATTGCTGGCGTTGCGTGTGACGTTCCGCTCCTGGCTGCTGTGGTGACTGGGGTGTTCGCAGCCTTAGTAAACTGGCTATTTTTGCAGGCTCTGAAATGTTGCAAGGGTGAAAGGCTGATATGGGATTGTGTGAAGAGAACCTTGCTCCTTATGAAGAACTAAGAAATGCCAGCAGACTAATAAGTGCAATAGTGATAGGTTTGCAGCCTGCTAGATATGTAGCAGAAACTCTCATCATGCAGAGTCTACAGTAGACATATACCATGACTACATTGAAGCTGTACGTTTAAATTCCCTGCTGTGAGCATCTGCTGATGCATAGAGTTGTGTAAGTGATAGAGCGTAAAGAGTGACCTTGGAGCCACATCTATGAGTACCCTTTGGGAGGTGATGCTAGAATGATTCCTGATTAAGTTTTCAAATCTACTATCTAGTCAGGTTATCTCATGTAGGGAAAAGAAATCTGCAGTGCAGGTTTCATTCTGTTTCTGTGCATGAGAAAATAAGGTAGAATATTTGCTGAGATGAGGCTGAGAGCTGTGCTACTAGGAATACTCACAGTGTGAGCAAAGGGTGTCTGTAATTTCTTTTAGTAATACCGTAGAGAACTACTGCAGTTTTGGCACAGTTCTTGTCCAGAAAAGGAGGAAGTGGCCTAGTAGCCTTCTATGCCTTAAAAACTTATGATGTTTTAAAGTAAATCTTTTGGTTATTTGATAACCATGCACCAGTCTGAGTGGATGGTGGGGAAGAAAAATATGAAGGCTGGTTGCTTGCAGAGTGATTTATATCTGAACTCTCAGACTACACCCCCTGAGACTCACTTATGGAAGAAGAGCCCACCTAGCATGATGGGGAAGGACGGCATTTCTAAGAGAAGAAAACTGTGCAGCTCCCTAAGGTGTTTTGCATGGCATGGTTTAAAAAAAAAAAAAAAAAAAACAGCATGCCAGAGGGGTATGGAAAGCTGTGTCAGACTTCTCTGAATTATGGATTAAATGTCTGTTTCTCGCACAGACATGAGCAGCAAACTGTACAGCTCCTGGGTGCCTGTAGTATAAGCATTACAGTAACAGTCTGTTTTTAGAAACCACTAGATCCCTGACAGCCTGGTCAGAAATTTTAATGTCTGTAGAAGATATGGTTGTTGCTCATATCCATGGTCGAAGTGAGGAGGCTAGCAGTAGGTATTGTAAAGTCCTAAATTTTGTCTATCTCCATCCATTTGTTCCCAGTGACAGTCATCTCACCTGCTAGAATACAGTGGATTCTTCACCTATCACTTGAACAGTTCTGTGTCCTTGTAAACTGAGCTCTTGGCTTTCTCTACAAAAGTACCTTTCTTCTGAGATTGCCTAGAAAGAGAGCTGACAGAGTCAGGTTGGAATAGTTTTATGCAAGTTTGCTTTATCTTCTGGATTTTGAAGCCTTTCATCTTAATCAGTATAAGGAAGGGTTTTCGAATAACTGTATTAATAGAAGATGGAGAAAGCTCTCTTCACACTTCTCTAGTTGTAGGCATCTGCTCTCTGTGCTTCAGGTTTGTTTATTCACAGCCTATACTGAGGCACCCACAGATCTCTGCAGTCTGCAAGCTGCAGACACGGGAAGTTATGTAGCTTCAATATGTAATAACATCTTTCTCAAAACTAGGCTGTGCGTTAAAAAACAGGAGAACTGACCAATATTTTGCAACTTAGATCTCTGCCCCATGCTTTTTCTGGGATGTATGCAAAAATCCTGTTAATATATCAAATCTTGAGGTGTCACTAATGTAGGAGTTTGTAGGGAACTCCTTTTCTAGGGCAGTGTAGTTTCATTTACAGCGCCACTATTTATCTTGCCTGGTGTCAGCCTTACCTTTTCTCAGTAGCCCCCCAGATTAAAAAACAAAACAAAAAAAATCCTCTTGAATAAATGATAACCAGCAGAGGGCTGAGTCTGCCTTTCCTACAAGCAGAAATTCCCAGCTTTGGCATGTTACAGCACCTAAGGAAAGGGCACAAGAAGGAAATGCTATTTGTGCTGGGGTATGTGACTCCTTTTTGAGATCCAAAACCCTGCTTTGCTTTTGCCTTGTGTTTATGCCTGGAACAAGAAAACCTCTATCTACTTTATTTAAAAAAAAAAAATACACACAGGCATTTTTATACAATTGCAAATAAATAAATATGCTGGAATGTATAACACAAAGTGAGGATGAATTCAAGGCCTGAAAGCATCAGGAGCTTCATTTTTTTTTTTTTTTTTGCCTTTAAGTTGCATGTTCCAAGGATTGGGGTGATAAAATGGGAGGATGATTTACAGCCTAGCAAATGGGAAAGAGAAGAACTCTTTCTAGCTGACGTGCTGGAACTCAATCCTGCAGGAAAGGACTGAAGTCAGCATAACATCGTGAGCAATTGAGTGAGCTGACATTTCTCTTCTTGCAGACAGAAAGGTGCTGTCTACAAAGAATTTGTGCTAGCCTGGCAGGGGTGACAGTCATGGTGAAGAAGTTACTGTTCTATTTATTGAAGGCTTGCTTGGGAAGGTTAGATAGTACCAAGTAAACGAAAGTGGTGATAGGGAGTTCTGCAGCAGCAGTGGAGACTCCTTTAGCTTTTGGGAGTGTAGGATTTGATGATAGTCTGGCAGTAGCTGTGTAGGACTTTGGTCTGTGGTTTGAATTTAGACCACTGCATCTAGTATCCAGTTGACAGTTTTGAAATCGGCCCTCTTGCATGCTGTTTGTGGGAAAACAGGAATTGATTCTATGCTTATGCCTTTGCTCTGAGTGTCAGCTAATAATTGTAACCCTAGTTAGCAGTCTTCTGTGGCAGGTAAACCTGTGGTTCAGACTGTCAGGCATGTATGGCTTCAAAAACCTAAAAGCTGAGATGCACGTCTTCTAGCTTTTTATTTTATTTATTTATTTTTTTTCCTCGCTAAGGAAACATGTTGTCAGCTGTCTCTGTTAGCCTTGTGTCTGCCAGTCTGGGGAATATAGATTTCCTTATGGTTGAGATAATATTAAAGAAAGAACTCAACTTTCACTGTGTACTTTATTGCTTTGCAATCTCTTAAAATAGAACAGCAGGAGAGGGATGGTTTCATATTTGCCGTATACAAGCCATAAGAATGCTTTTGAGTAAATAGGACCTTTGTCCACCCTCAGTGTCCCAAATGCCTGCTAGAAAGTGTTGTTGGGATCTGTTCTTTATTCATGAGAAGGGGGAACTGGCACATAGCTAAATCAGGTTGCTGAGATTTAGACACAGTAGGATGTGGAATTTACATTGTTGTTTGTTTATTACAAAGTGAGACTATAGTAAATTCTTTGAGTTTTTGCGCTTATTTGCAGATGCATCAGTAACCTTTGCATGTGGAAGTGTCAAGTTATTTTGTTGTATGGGCATCAATGAATAATTTTTTTTTTCTGCCACCTCTGTAATCAAATACACCCTTTTCAAGGTGATGGTGATCCCAGCAAGATAAACTGGACCTTCTGCTTATTAAAGCAGATGGTTCCCTTTGCCTGTGAAAGGATTGCTGTGCTAACATGGCATGTGGTTATAGCAGACAAGCAACAGTGTGGAGGGACTGATTAGTCTCATCTGCAGGTTGATGGTCTTTGGATTTGGGGTGATGACACTGCATTATGCTCAGAAAAAAGTACACAGACTTGATTTGTCTCTGATTTTACCAAAAAAAAAAAAAAGGTCCACAAATAGCAAGCTCCTGTTTCTTCTGAGTGAGACAGTGTTAACTGCCTGCATGCAAATTTAGGTTAGGTACAGGAGGACAGGGATAAAACTGAAAGCAGGAAATGTGGGGCAGTTTTACAGGGAGAAAAGATGGATGTTCCAGCCTCCTTTATTACTCTGGAAGCATTATTGTATTACTCACGCTGGGTTCCAGTCTTATCTACACCTCCTTTCATACCTCCTGCAGCTATGAGGCCACAGAATACCAACCAGCGCATGGAGTGGGCCCAGCTCATTTTCCCTCTCTGTTGCTGACCAGCAGATATCAGGCTGCTGCTGAAGAGCCATCACCCCTCTCAAGACCTCCAAAATTATAATCCTGCAATAGCTTTCTAAATGAACTCTTAATAAGCTAGCTGACCTTGGGCAAGTGCATTGCTAAGGTATTACTCTGGGCTATTAGTCAAAATTGGCCTCTGTTTCAGTGAAGTGTTAATGATTTTCCTTAATGGACTGGGCCAATTCTTTATGGATATTGTTTGCTAAATATTTAGTGCAGCTCTGTGTTTTAAATGAAACAGTTTAGTCAGTGCTCCCTCATCGGTTGTACACTTTTTTGCTGCATGCACAAGACTTAGATTGAGTCCTTGTCTGATTGTCACATAATGCTAAGCAGTTGGTTTCCAAACAACTAGTTTTATTGAGAGTATTCTCAGCTTCAGGCAGCTCACACTAGATTTTAATTCTGCTTCCAGGTTGTTATCATCTGAATTTATTTAATGATCTCTGCACTTAAGACCTGTTGAAAAGAAAAACTGAATTCAAGACAAGGGATGAAGGGGGGAAAAAAGTCACCCTCCTGCATACACTTCTAAGAAAAGGTAAGGGGATATGATAAAATTTTCTCTTTTGAACAGAATAGAACTGTATTCTGTAATTCCATGGCAACAACAACAAAGATGTATTCCAGTAAATCACAGCATGAGCTGTTGCATATAGGAAAAACAATAACAAAATCCCACAGGGGTATTCTCACAATAGGGAAGGTGCTTGAATATATCTGAGAATACATCTCAAAGAACAAACTGGGACCACAGGACTTTTAACATTTTAGGAAATACACTGGAATTGAGGGAGGAAAGACAAGTTTGTGGGAGAAACTTTACTTCCTTCTGTGTATTCAATCTCTTAAGAAAACAGATGTCCAGTTTTTGTAATTAACTAGAAAATGCCTCATTTTCATCTTGGTTAAACTTATCTTATTACTCCTATCACAGATTTTTTTTTTTTTTTTTCTCCTTCCATGGGCTAACATCATGTTTAACATGCATGTGCAAGAACTAGTCCTTTGTCCTCTGTTCACCACAGCCTTGGGGAAGGAATGCATGCTGCTCTATTCAGGCAGTTTAAATGTGCTTTACATTTCCTTGTCAAAAGGAAAGTTTTGCTAAACTTTCTGACAAAACAGAGTGTAGGGAAACCTGTTTCACCTTTCTGCTGAGCCAGTTACCTGACACTAAACCAGGATGAACTTCTGTGGTTTGGCTTCCCTGCCTCCAAAATCAAAAGGGATAATTTCTTCACTAGAAACAACAAGTCAGATCAGTCATAAGGATATAATGCCAGCTTACAGAGATAAACCTTTATTATAGTCTGTCTGCAGCAAATGGAACATGGCTAGGGTCTTATATACAGAGAAGTCTGTAGTATTAGGTTACAATCAGTGGCAAATGAACCAAGATTACAATGCAGGTATCAGTGTTGTGTACATTTAATAACAGTGGCTGGCATACAAACCACAACACAGTAGTCAAATGAAGCCAAGTAAACAAGGTACAGCATCACATGAGGAAGCAACTCAATGTACAAAGAGCATTCCATTTACTTTACATTTGCAAGCTCTTTTTTGGCTAATAAGTAGATACATCCCACTTTAAAATTCAGTGTGCAGTTATTTTTCCTCCCACTCAACTGATACCAAAATAAGACACAGTGAGTATTCAGATTACATTTTTTTTTTTTGTGATACAACTAACTAGGGTTATTGCCAAATTGCATTATTTGAAGTTACATTATTTACAGTATAGTTAGGAAAAGTTTAAACATCACTATTCTCTATGTGCTACAAACTGGGAGAAATCGTAAATGTTTTGGAAGCATTCTTTAATTAGGCCACAAGGATCTCTTCTACTTTACTCAGAAGATTATTTCTGAGTAATTTCTTTTGAGAGAGCAACTTACTGGGAAGAAAGATGGGAGTTGTCAGCTATATTACTAATTTTTAAATTTGTTGATAGCATTTTAAGGTTTAAATAGTTCAAATGTCATACTTTTATTCAATGCCATACCCAATCTTAGTGTAAAAATAAACACTCTATCCTCTGTGGATAAATAAGCCCATCTTTTGATTACAGGTTAGACCTCTCCAGTGGTGAAAGAGATTTAGAAAAATAGTGTTTTTTTCTTTAGTGTTTACTATGCTGATTCACAAAGTGAAAGTGAAATTCATTCAAGTCCAGAAACAGAAATACAGTACAACTGATTTATAGAATTGCATTCCTTGCCCTCTACAAACTTGCTGAGCATGAAACACTGCTCCAAAGCACTGCTTCCTTTTTTATTATTATTATTTTCTTTTCTTTTTTGGAAACTATGATAGATACCTAGTCTGTCTTCCAGCATGGAAATATAGGAGTCAGCTTCCTGATGACTCTTTCTTTAAAAGTTCTTCATGTTGATTGGTGGTGGTAGTTTGGGCTATAGGGCAGGTACACTTTAGCCCAAGTTGCACCAATTTTTTCGATTGATAAATTAGACAGATGGAGATTGGTGGTGAGTGTAAGCTTACCCATTTGAGAGGGAGAAAAAAATGTAAATGATGAGTTGGATCAGCTCTTCCTCAGACTTTCCTGTTGTGCTTCTGCTTTCATAGTTCTCCTCATCAAAGGGCAGATTCGTTTGGCAAATACAGGTTTCATGCTCAACTTTGTCATTAAGAACTGAGCCAGACTTCAAAAAGCATTATAGCCCAAAGGGACTTACTTGGCTATGTAATTTCAGTGCTTTTTGACAGTCCTGTGCACTTCTCCCTCCCCTCCCAACAGTGTTGCTCTCTCTTGGAGTGCAAATGCCCCAGAATGATTGTGGGACAGCTGGAGGACAGGTGACATTCTGTAGCAGCAGTGGTAGTTTAGCACCAGTTGTTGGCCCCTGCAAAGGCTTGAGAGGAGAACAGAATTGCTTCGTAGACAGCTTGTTGACCTAAAAGCTTAGTTAGTTTAATCAATAATTATTGATTTAGGGTTAGGATCACAAATATGACACTGCATTTTGGAAATGGAAGACAATCAAATTCCTTCCTTTATTGTCCAAAAGGAGACTAGCTCTAAAACATTTGTCCTTTAAGAGCCTTTGTGGTCTCTGATCTATAACTTGCTAGGCATGTAAGAATCATCACCAAGTGTGATATCTGTCCCTCTTTTAGTGAGAAGTAAATGTGTAAGTGGACAAGGCTTCAAGGCTTTTTTTTATTATTTTTTTAAACATCTGTGTTGTGTTGCCCCTAAAGGCATATTTACCCATGCTTAGATTATGTAGCATTGCCCAGAGAATGGCTCTGTATAGTTGAATATGCTGTCTACAGTGCAGACTGTGTTTTCTTCTAGTTTATGTTTATTTCTGTGCAATAGCTGTTTCTAGAAAGCTACACTAGTCGTTATTCAATAACTTTGTGCAGGGGAGCAGTGATAAGTAGTTAAAAAAAATAGGGAAAAAATCAGTCCAGCAAGTTAGGAGTTTCATAACTGAATTCCTATTTTCATTAAATTTTCAAAAGCTGTACTGCTCTGAATACTGCTCTTCAGGCCACTATGATTCTTTGAGCAGAATTATTTTTCATCTGCTTATAAACAGTTCTCTGTGGGAATAATGAATGAACAAGACTCTCTCCTACAGTGCCTTCATTTTGCTTTGTTAGTTTACTGGATGCATTTATAGAGCTACGAGATATATGAGAAGTGCAGAAATACACATATTTCCATATGCATAGATCATTAAATTGTAACAATGCCAGTAGTAATCCAAGACCTGCCAAGATGTTCTGTTCCTCTTTAATTAAACTTGATTTATATGTGCCTGTTGACTTAAGATGCAGTTAGTGTCCACTGCTGAGCTGACACAGTACCCTGAGTAACTTTGTATTGATTATGCTTATGCAAGCTTGTGCTTTTCTAAGAACAGAGAAATCAGCACAAAGAAAATAAGTACATCAGGCTGTTTCCATAGAACACTGTTTAATCAACTTATTAATTGAATAACAACTTCAAAGTATGAAGTCAAAACTTACCTTCTGCTCTACTCCTTTAGAAACAGATCAGTGCTATAATTAACTCCCTTCTAGCTTAAAAAAAAAAGTGGAGAGATGTCAAAATATGCTTTTCTAATAGGATGAAGCTACTTTAAGTATGTCATGACTAGTTATATCAGTGAACTTTTAATATGTACATAACAACATGCAGTTATGGAAACAGCATCTGCTTTCCATGTTGCCATGCTGGTCTATTTAAAAGCAAGTGGTCTAGAATACTGTGGGCTTTGTATAAATAAGTTACTGAACTTTCTCTAGGAAAAATTATGAATATTTCTTTCCTTACTAAAATTTACTTGTATGCTATATACAGTGCATAGAGCAGTCTTTCTATTTTGAAAAAGACTGCATCAAGAAATACAGTTTGCTCACTGGTTTTCTACCGTTCCTCCTCCTTCTCTTGAAATCTTTCCACCCTGTTCCTGTCCTGAAGCAGAAGAAAAATGTAATCTGCTGCAGAACGTGACTAACAACTTTTAGTCTATATGGATAGTTTAAATCTCTTAGCTAATTTCTTATATAATACACACAAAAAAAGCGCCTCTCTCCTTACACTTAGGATACTGAGCTTGATGGTTTACTATAGCAAATACATACATTTACATATTAGCGTGTTTTTACTATACACTGTATTGATGGCCCTGGGAAAAGCAGTACAACTTTTCCTCTGACTTCCTACTATGTTGTTTAAGCCTTCAAGACAGGAGAGGAACATTCTTTTCTCTCTCTCTCTCTCCCTCTGTCTCCCTGTCTCTCTGTCAAACACACCTCCATGTACTGTATTCTACTGCTACACTGGATGTATGCAGCAAACAACTGTTTTCAAGCAGAAGTTGCACTACACCAGGCAAACTTCTAGATACAGGCAAGAGGCAGGAGTGAGGCTTAAATCCACATGCTGTCTTGGACTTAAAAAATTGAGCTCTGACTCCTTCCAGCTCTCCTGTACCAATCAGTAGAAGATAGCTAATTACATCCAACTAACGTATCTTAAAACTAGTGGAATTTGTTCTAATAGAGATAGCAGTCCACATGTTTTCACAAATACCTCCTTATGGCCAGTGATAAGATATTTTGATATTGTTTACTTACATAGCATAGCAGAACCTACCCTAAGTCACTCTATTGCCACAAACCTCTGTGATTAAAACTTTCATATGCTATTTAAATTCTTGCAACTCTTTATTATCAATGGATTACTAATTAAATATAGAAGAGAATTCCCAAGAGAAGGTTTCAGTCTTTGCTACAGTTTTTGTAGACTAGCTTGATGACTTCTTTTAAAATACACTTAACCATTAAACTTCCTCTCATACAGTATATAGGACATTAGATTGTGCAGAGTTAAGGCACCAAATACAAGATAAAAACTGTATGCAAAATAAGAAATTATTTTTAGAACTGTGACACATGAATATCTGCAATCATCCAGCTATTCTTAAACATTAAGGTAAATATTTGGTCTGAATATTTCACACAATCACAGGAATTATGTTTAAAAAAAAATCACTGAATTTAAACCTTAGGCTGAGATGACACAGTCATCTCAAAAAAAACTACCACAGCTGATTTTAATAGGACAGGGCATTGCCTATACATTACCAAAAAGGCCTAGCAGAAAGAGTACCTCATTTTCTAGAATACTCCAGACCAAAGGAATAGGCATACTTGCCATTTTCATGTTCTCATTATCTTATACATTAAATTACAAACAAATAATCAAATGAAGTGCTGAATCACTCCTCTTTGAGCAGGAGGAAAAGAATGATGAATCAGGGGCTGTAAAGAACCTGCATTAGATGAGACAAACTTAGCAGGGACTAAAACTAAACAATTCAGGGGAGTGTGTAGTTTTACAGGAGACTGATTCAACAGAAGTTTAGAGAAGGCCTATGTCCTCTGAACATGCAAGCTTAGTTACGGTTTCCTTAAGATGGTACAACTGTCTGGCAGAACTCATTTTCATTCTTTTAATGACAGAGAGGAGAGGTCCCACTGTGTTTTAGGACTGAGAACAGCAGCCTGATCTTTATTTACATATTTCATTATGTATCTCAGACAGTCTGTCATGATGGAGTTCTTGTGCTCTTTCCCAGACCCTTAGGAAATAGGAGCCTTTGTTAGCTTATTCTGCAACTCAGAACTCATCTGAAGCTGGTGGATATTTATTTCCCATGCTTAAGCAACAGGCAGCTTTTTAAGAGAGCTTAGCTAAAGGGAATGAGTTCTGGTGCAGAAAGATCATATGTTAACCTAATGGGCAAAGGAGGCAGAGGGAAGCTTGCCATTATGTCTCATTAAACACAGAAATATCGTCTGCTTGCACTTCATTTATGCAGCTCTGGAGCGATGTCCGGGAATCTGACCTCTAATCTGTGATGATCTGCAGGTTTTCATAGGGTAGGTGAAGAATCACAGATGGAATCAAGTTACTGTATGCTCTTAGACTGTTGATTTCAGGGAGGGGATCAGCAACTGCCAGACTTGCTCTCTCAGGACATTGCTAGATTGATCAGGGATGCTACCTTAAGTCCAAGATAGCAATAAATCCAACAAGTCTATGAGAAGGGCCAAGAAATTAGTGTACTGTGGTTGAACAGCCGAATGACAGATTGTTTCTTCGACCAATTGAAAATGCTGCTCCTTCATTTTCTAATAATGTAAGGAAGTTGTGGGCAGGGAGGTTTGCTCAATAGTCAATGAAATGCATAACCTTCAATTTCAGAGCTGTGTGCCTTTTCCCACTTAAGGTCGGGAAATAATAGTCTCTTGGTGCATTAGAAGGTTAAAAGATTTGTAGGAAAACTTTTTCTTTCTGTGAAGTTCTTCATAGATTGATTACAAGTATTGAGGATCTCATACCAGAAACATCTGTATTTTGGAGAAGTACTCTAAAGAGAATCAGTTATTTACTGGGAAGCTAGAAAGAGATCAAAAAAGATGGAGAGAGCAGAAGCAAAGGCATTTAACTCCAGTGAGAGTCCTGTCAGCAGGGCTTACAGCACATTAAGTGGGAGCCATGACAATTGCTGAATCATCTAATTAACTCATATTGGCTGCATGACAGCAAATTAGACAGATTAGGAACCACCTACCCAGGAACTGAATTGCCTTTGTGAGGGTTGGATTGTGCACTGTTTCCAACAGGAACCGCTTGGGCAACAGAGGCTGCATGTTACACATTCACATCATGGCTACAAGCTGGCCTCCCTCCATGCGGGTGGCACACTGCCCAGGAGTAAGGTCACCATATTCCAGCTCCTGAATGTGAGTTTAAGGAATACAGCAGACAGCAAGCATTGGCAGGGAGAGGACATGAGGGCCAAAAACATCATTAACCATGCCATTCGCTAGCCTGGCTCTTTCTTTCACAGTCACGTGCTGTTATGCTGCAACACAAGCATTTAAGAATTAAATTTCAAGAGTCTTGGGAAGATTTCTGTATGTTACTTGTATCACAGTTAAAACAACTTTAGCACCAGACAGCATTAGCCTACCAAACCAACCCGCTTTCCTAAAGTAACTAGGATGTTAAAAATGTCATAGCTAGAGAAGCAAAACTTTAGTTACCTTATGAATTAACATTTTCCTTTAAAATTCACAG
>JAUBNY010001105.1:1374575-1387393 GCA_032275445.1 Crypturellus soui | reverse complement strand
AAAAAAAGTTTCCTATTTATATCCTAATATTTAACCTATGTATCCATTTAGAAATCACAAAGCAGCAACAGCAGGTATTCCAGAGCACCAGATGATCAAAGTGAAGTTTCCCAACATGCAAGAGCTTACAAAGGCAAAGAGACATGTTTACCTTACAGCCAAAAAGCATTATCCCAGTACTTCGCATCACAATCATAAGACAGTAAAAACAGAAACTCTTTATGTGAAAAATGGGGGCAGTCAATTTCACAATGCTTTGAAGTCAGTGATATGTCACATGTACACAGTTAAGTGATTAAAATCCAGCCCCCAAAATAGACATCATGAAAAGAAAAACACAGAAAGAAAGGAATGAATGAATATAGCAAAAAAAAAAAAGAAAAAAAAAAAAACAACAACAATCAAACAAAAACCCCAAAAAGCTGCCACTCATCTATTGCAGGAATAACAATTGATCTTTGTCTTCAGCAGGGGAGGAATTTGTCTTATGTCACTATATGTCTCTGCTTGTAAGAGATACCTGTATGCAGATACCACTTTTGGAGTTACAGGCAATTGCTTGAAAACAACCAGAGGGATCCCTAAAAAGAACTGCTGTGAAATAAGCTCTAAACTACATTTTCTTCCCCCTTCCCCACACTGGGTAACAGCTGTTCTTTTATTCTCCGTCATACCACACAAGACAGGGAACATGTAAGTACACTCCACAGGAAAGTACTACTGTCAGCTGTGGTTCTGTCAAAGTTCTTAGCCAATCAATAGGATGGGTGTTGTAAAACTAGAGAAGTTGGCGTTAATTTTGAAGGGAAGTACATCTCATGGGCCCATTCTCTTGCCTCTTTCCACTGCAAAAATACGAAATGGGACTAGCTACTATCGGACCAAGTCGGCATTTTCAATACTACAGCAGCAGCGTTCTTCCACTAACTAGAACATACACCTCTTAAAGAAAGTAGTGAAATCAGCGTTTCAAAATATTTCATAATAGCATTAAGAGAGGTTGAGGAACCTCTGTATCAATTTGAGGAACAAGCATTAGAAATGCTACAAAAACCAGAAAATGAATGCCGGTTTGCACATTCTGGTTTCCATATGAAAAAAATGTAGGCCTTGAAATGTAATTAGTTTGTCCTTGAAATTTACTTAGTTTGTCATTTGAGTAGCAGGATTTTCTCCCAATTCTTGTGACAGGAGAGAACAGTAGTTCTGATTCTGACAGTCACAGTCTTGTTTTTTGTGTGCCACAACATATCACTGACTCCAAACCGCTTTGCTCCCATTGCCACATAAACCTCATTCAAAGTAACCAAAAGGGCCAGTTAGAGATAAATATGCTTTGTTAGTCTAGAATAAAAAAAAACAACAGTAATAAAAAAAAAAGCTGGTGGGTAGGGAGAGGTAAGCTGAGGTAAGATAAACCTTTCCATCTTAGCATGGCGATTATTGGATTATTTTGCAGTCTTCACAAAACCATTAATTTGTCAGCCTAATTTTACCATGTTTCTTAGCAAAAAACCTGAGACACGTGATCTTATCCTAGCTACCTTGCAATCTGATTACTAAAAAGCTGCACAAAATCATCTTTTATCCTGAACAATGTTTTAGCCTGCAGTTAGATACATACATTCATAAGTATGTGTGTGTATGTGTTTCTGTATGTATGTGTATATATATATTTATCTATACATATATAGAGAGGTAGATCTTTATAGCACTGGACATTTCATACAGTTGACGTTAAAGCATTAAAGGAACTCTGTCCACAAGCAGTTTAAACTCGTGGACAAACATTTTGCCAATATTACTGTAATGGCATTTTGCTAAATATTGCTCAGAGATGTGCAAATAGGCCCTTCGGTAGTCTTTGAATGGAGCACAGATTGGCTGTAAAAAGTAAGAGAACTATTTAAATTCAGTTTCAGTATGAAAGGGAACAGGCAATTAAAACAAGCAGTCCTTCCACAGATCAGGCAAAGCGAAGGCAAAAAGGCTACTCCAACCAAAAAAGAACCACAAGGTTATGGCATAGAAGTGTTCTTGTTGTCATGGTTTAAACTTTAATTTCTTTAAATTTCTCCTGCAAGTCCTAAGCCAACTTCTACATTTGGACTGCCACATAGTTTATATATAATTTCTATTTTGTAATTATTGGGCTATACATACCGTAGGCTGGTGCAGCTGTGCTATACCCATATGGTGCTCCATAGCCTGCAATACAAATAGATGAGGGATGGGTTTTACTTCTGACAGGATCCAAGGACTGTCAGTTTGCATGCTAACACACAGGGACCATTGCTGGCATATCAGGCAGGAACACAGGAGAAAACTCACACCACTGCCTCTAAATCCTGCTGAAGAACAAGCTACCCAGTGCCTCAGAATCAAAAAGTAGATTTCCATATTCCATTTCCTTAGCACTTTCTCTCAGTTGAAGCCCTCCAGTCTATACTGTCAGAGCAAGAAGCTAGCAAGATTCAGTTAGAAGTCAAATATTTGCTTGCATTCTCTCTAAAATATATGTATGGTTTAATGCAGAGAAGAGTCATTTTTTCTAACTTGCATTATACCGAGGGGATGTTAGAAACCTGTGACACATATTCACATTATCGTCAGCATGTTTGACTTTCATAGTCTCTTTCATTTATACAATTTTACACAGGACATCTGAACACCCAGAGGCAAACAGGCAACAGTCAAACTGCTAGACATGGCTGTGATATGAGACAAAAAAGAACAGTCTTAGTACCTTAGTAAAGCTTTACTTTTTTATTATTATTTTATTTTTGGGTGGGATCTCTTTTGTGCACCACAAAAAGATTTCTGAGAAGGACAGGGGGCGAAGACCTGTGAAGTCAAAGACCAATACAGCTTAACAACTACACTGACTTGGAAACTAAACCTGTTTCTGGAATAACTCCATCCTGGCAAGGAGCATGCCCCTGGCAGGTTAAAGTGTCTCATAAATGATTCCTCAGGCAGAAAGACAGTTCCAAAAACAATGTTAACGGCCATTAAAATTGAATTACTGTTTTTTAATATTTATAATTACATCAACATAGAGGAATAATGAAGATGTCACACTGTTGACTGTGCCAGGAGGCAAGTCTACTAAACAACAGGGCTGCACTATTACCATGTATGAATTGCTGAAGGATATGATTAGAGCTCATGCTGTAATCTAAAAATGCAAAGCATGAAGGATATGAATTTTATTTTTTGGAAGCTACTGAATTTCCTTTGACTGAGGAATCTCCAGCATTTCTTATTTGTAAAGATTTGTGATCCTTACTCAAAGTAATGACAATGCCTTGTCTCTGTCCACATGCCACCTGAAAATCTCAGACATCTTGAAATCATAGTCACAAAGAACAACTGACCTTGAAAAATGAGCAAGGAAGTGAAAACTTCCATAAAATTTTCCTTGTGTGTGTATTGTAATACCTTACCCACTAGCTACCTTTTATATCTGCTTGAATCAGCTGGATAAAAATCACTATTTTGTACTAGTCACTAGTACCTGAGCACTTCAGAAGCAAAACTGGTTCTGCTTGAAGAGTTCGTGGCTGCAAATCTGCCCTGAGGAATCAGCAACAAGGCACCCTGATCAGCAACTCACCTACTCCATACAGCAAATATCAAGCATAAAGCAGGACCATAAGGCCACTGGATTCCAAAAGATGTATTTGGTAATCAGAACAACCCAGCAGAGACGAGGAACTAACATCGGACAGATCTTTTGGGTTCTAGGTTCAGCTGCTAACAGATGTTCTGCTAACATCCCCAATTCATGTGGGAATTTTCAGGGTGCATTCAGGCAAGTTTCAGGGAGCAACTCGAGAGTGCCAGCTTAACTCCGGAGCACACTGAAATAGCACAGCAAGAAGTTCCTGGGAAAGCCACTCCTAATTTTAAGGGAGACATGACCCAGGAGGAGCTCATTTGCAAGGAACAGGTGCTGCCAAATTTTCAGGTCTTTGCATTGTTTAAAGCCTGTGAGTCCTCCCTTTTGCTTCACCTCAGATAATGAAGGCTGATGAGATCCCTTGCACAGATGAGCAACACACACGCAGCAGACCACTTAAGCACTAGCTGCTCTGCGCCATGCCTTACCTGGTGTTATGTAACCAGTCGCAGCAGCTGCTCCAACAAACGCCCCTCGTGTTAGAGCACCTCGTCCTCTGCCTCGAGCAGCCTGGACTGCTGCAGAAACAGCGGTGTTGACAGCCCCTTTTGTCTGCTCAGAGTAATAGAAATAATAGCAATTCAGAATGTGAGAATGTTCTTAGAACTACAAGTCTATATGTATTAAATGACCATCTTTTGCATGCATCTCTTTAAACACGCTTAATGTGCAAACCTTGTTAAAGGAGGAGCCTGGAATGGAGAAGTAATATCCTAAAGCACTGTGACTGACCGAAACCAAGCAGGTCCATCGAGTAAACAGGAGTCCTCCCAATTCACTGACTGCCCTGACTGACAGTGTACACCGCAGCCAGGAGCCTTTCCTCTTCTTTCCAGGCTGCCTTGCCCCTCATCCACATTGTCTTTCCTTTTGTCCTACCACTCTGAACCTAACTTGAGCGGGGCCGGGATTTGACCCAACCATACTACTGTAGGCTAGAAAACCGCATGCATTCCTAGCTAGCTCAGGCGTCTGAGCAAGACAATAGAGTTGACAAAGTAGTCTCTGAAGTCCAAATCGGTATACCACCTTCCTGGACAGTAGGTTTTTGTGAGAGGGAAAAAAAATCAGGGTTTTGATTTGCTGGCTGGCAGTAGCTGCCAAACACACTGCATATTCTGCCTTTACATTTTTAGTTTTAAAACAGTCTTTTAATCATAAAACAACCCGTATCTAATCCAGAGTCACTCTAAGTCCAAAAACCAGCAGTACTTACCTGGGGGAGAATCTTCTTTTTCTTGTTGTTTGCTGCATTAGGTCCAGAAAACAATTTCTCAAGGGCTGCTAATGCAGCACTTGCTTTTGCTACTTTCTTATTTGGGCCTGCACCTCTGAACTTCTGCCCATCTACTTCTACCTGAAAATTAAGACATAAGTTTATGTCTGCTGTTTATCCTACTGGGAATGCTATGCACTTACAGGCCAGTGATGAGCCATGACTGCAATCAGGAAGCAGTAAGTACTTTAATAATAAGAATATTCAGGATTACTTGTGGTTCTTACTGCTTAAAAATGATGAGGCTGGCAGAGAATACGTGAGTGATGATATGTAACACTAGGTAAGAGGTATTAGGAATTTATATATATTTGAAACTACACAACAATTAAAAGAGGAATGATTCATTTACTTGGAATGAAATTTAGCCAGTGTGTATGAGCTTTGCAATAAATAAATGATACCACTGCAAAAGAGGGGATTCAGAAATCATTTGAGGCCTCCTATATTTATCAGTGCCTCTTACATCAAGCATCCATGATGGCCTGCACTACACATTTACTAAGTGGAGTGCTACCTCATACTGCTTTTAGAGCCCATGAGTGTTACTCCAGAGATAGCACAAGCAGAAGAAGAGAAAACAAATGAATTTATCCTCTGCTACAGTCATTCCAGATATTCCTGATCAGCTGGCAACAGAAAGTTCACATCAGGTCGTTGACATGTTAACAAGGAAGTCCGAAATATTTACTCCGTTATTTTGGTCTGTGAGGCCTCCTCTTCCTCTTGTAAAAGTATGATATGATGTGCTCACAACCCAATCAAAACCCAGCTGTAATGCTCATTTTCTCAAAACAAAAAAGGAATTTCTTTTGCCAGTGTGATAATCACTACAGTAGTAAGAGATACGAAAACTTTAAGATTATTGTAGCTGTGTATCAAAAAAGAAAAAAAATCTTGTCAGCCAGTACTTGCAGATACTGAAGTGTTCTTAGTAAAGCACCTGTGGACTCCACAACTCTGCCTCACTCACCTCCATCACAAAGCGCTTGTCATGGCTTCCACCAGTCTCAGAGATGAGCTCATACTTCAGACCTCTTCTTTTTTCATTGAGCTCCATCACTGGGTTTTTGCCACTTGCAGTGAGTATAGGGCCCTGAGTTCTTACCTAGAGAGACATTTATGATGTTGCTTAATAGCTTTTACCTCAAATGGCAGAAAAACATCTACAGTCTTACAGCTTACAGCATCACATGGCCAGCCACTTGGAGTCTAACGCCACCATTATCACTTTGGTTGAGGAGTCTCCGATAGCTTGTTCTACAGCAAGCTGTCCAGGAACAGACCTGTATCGAAGGTAACACTGCCCTGGCTACAGTATAAGCTGCTGCACTAGACTGCAGATAGAGTCTCTTCGCTAAAGAATGGCAGAGGGAAAAACAAGTACTGTACAAAACAGAAATGACACTATCCCATCTTCATGTCTGCCTCTAATGAGAGCTAGCTAGATGTCAGTGTCTTCACGACTTGGTGCGGTGCCTACACAAGGCTGAACTTGGAATTTCAACCCAAAGGGTATCTATCCAAAGCTGAAACTGATGCCATGGTGTCAAGTTCCTTGAAAGCAAATGCTTTATCACTAAAAAGAGATTGGCTTTCCCAGCCTTCTGAACGTCTTTGCTGCTTGCTCTAATTACATCCTGGCACTACTGAGCTTTACCTGCAAAAGCCTTAAAGCTGATGCATCTAGAAAAGTTTGGGAAGTGAGGAAGGCAGAGCCGAGGTACCCATGCGCCAACATAACAGCCCCCATCAGAGCTTACAGAGCCACGGGCAGGAAAGACTGCTCACTAACAGGGGACGGAGGGAGGAGACAAAAAGAAATTTTCAGTAGCACCTCCTGATTTCGGATAACTCATACCAGTGCTTGAAAGTAAAGTCTCTCAATAGGGTAAACAGAGAAACCTGAAATAACATATTGAGAAATTTCTGAATAGAATGATTTACTTAGATTTTCAGCATAAACACCCCTTGTATTTGGCAGGGGGTGGGGCGGGGGAGAGCAGTGTCCAAAAAAAAAAAAAAAAAACCCAGGGATCGATGTAGTTTTTTTTTCTGCATAATCCCACAAGGGGTTGCATCTCTAAAATCCCTGGTGCCAATTACAAAGAACAGTCAAGGAGGTTAGGAAGAGGAAGATGAAAAGGATGAAAAAAGTGCTAGGTTAAAACCTTGTGGTTTCTCAATTGTGAAAAGAATTATGTATCAGAAACACTGTAAGAAAACATTTAGTTATTGTACTCATAGCTTGATTCCTGGGGACATTAAACCAAGACTGCTCAAGTTACTGCAATTAGGTCCTTTGAGGAATATTCTATTTCCCACAAATTCAGTGAGAAAACAAGCACAACACGTTCCTCATAACACCTTAGTTCAGCTACAAGTGCTAAAATGAAGGCAGATTACATTACACTTCACACATGCAGCTTTTTCTAGCCCATTCAATTACAAGGAAGCGTTAGGTTTTTACATTTCTTAATGT
Organism: Crypturellus soui; assembly: GCA_032275445.1. NCBI lineage: Eukaryota > Metazoa > Chordata > Aves > Tinamiformes > Tinamidae > Crypturellus > Crypturellus soui. The sequence continues at coordinate 1,379,953 of JAUBNY010001105.1, read as the reverse complement.
TGGCTAACCAGTTTATTGTCATTTCTCTTTGTGTATATCCGTTTAAAAAGCTATCTACATAACTATACCTTTTGACATGGCGAACAGATTGTTATAAAAGAGAAAGTGCCAAATTTATGTTACTAGAGCATCAAACAAAAATCAAACTGTAGGAAAAGCAGAATTCACCGCGTAGGAAAAGCAGAAGACATGATACCTGTGTCAAAATTGCTTATGGTCTTAAGAGGAAGAGATAAACACTCTATCTAAAGTTTGGAAAGGAGACACAAAGTTACTTGTCCATGGTGACACAGAGCCTATGACAAATCTGGAACCTGAAACCATGTATCTTAACTCCTTCTCCACTTACTACAAATGCTGTCTTTTTCCAGCAAGAACACCTGCCCATTACTTGCACTTTCCATGCAATACTCACCTCTAGGGTAGAGGAGGTGTCAGCTGTGGAATTTCCAGTATTATTGCTTGAGATCGAAGACACTGTTTCATTTTTGCCTTCAGTATCTGATTTTTCATCAGAACTCATACATTCGACATCTGCATCAAAACCAGTTGGATACCCCATTGCTTGCAGAACCTGCAATAAAACAACATGAAATGACATAAAATATAGGTAACAGAATGCAAGGAAATATGGGGCTGATCATAACAAAAAAAGACTGGCCATCTTACAAGGCAAGTTACATTAATTTTTCTTTTTCCACTGTTGAGAGCACGAAAAAAACGCAGTACCAATGAGGAAAAAACAGTCTGAATTTTTCAAAAGTGGAATTAACACAAACAGAAATTTTCAGGGCCTCTAATTTTTAAGAGTAGATCCAGCAACTGGAACGATCATACTAATCCGAATCATGAAAAAGCAGAGCCCAGACCTATCAGAAGAGAAAACTAGCAAGTCGCTACCACACTGCTGGCTTGTCTTTGGCTTCAATCATGGATGTTTTGAAGTACAACCCAGCATTTATATATGTGCAAATTTAGAGAAAACATAACTGGGCAGGCAAGCCGCACAAGCCTGGTAGATCCAGGGAGATTCAATTCAGCTTTTCAGGGGAAGCTTTGAATTATTTTTTAAATAATTCCTGAGGGTAGATGGACAAGGGAGGCAAAATAAAAAGTATGAGGAAGAATGGAAGGACACGCATGCAGAGATCTACTTTTCCTGAGAAACAAAACATTCCCTCAAAAACTTTTGTACACTTGGAACTTAGAAGTGTATGGAACAATAAGATTTTCAAAGCAGACAACAGACACCCCTTTTTTTTAGTTCAAATGTCAAACTGCCTTACCTTCACCGCCACGTGCAGCTTGGCTGTTTTCTTAGAAGGTCCTGATGCTTCATACGTCGTACCATCGACATCTACAGACATCGTGAAGACCGGGGCGTGGACTGGACCAGACTGTGACAGCAGCTTGTACTGCAGCCCTGGTCTGATCTGGTTTAGCCTCATCAGAGCATTCATGAGGTCTATTGCTTTGCTGTCGAGTACTAGTGCAAGACAGGGTGGGGAGGGAGAGGAGAAATGAGCAAAATGAAATGGCCAGAAAACCACAACAGGCTTGTGTTTAGGTACCTTCTGCCTGTATAAGAGTGAAGCAACCCCTCAGTCCTTCAGAGCACGAGGATAGTGATAGCCTTTGAATATGGTTTTAATTAGCCTTTTAATAAGTTTTTTTATAACAATACCCATCTTTCGATATTGCTAACACAATTCTTTTACAATTAGTTATATTCTTCCTGACTGATCTGAAAGAAATAACAAGTTTTATAGATTGTGAGGAACCATATACATAATCAGCACCAAAGCACACAGTGAAAATCACTACCAGAATTAACTGGATCCCAGTAATATTGAGAAACTTCTAGTCTGTGCATGGATTAAATATCAATGTTTTGTGGATTAAACATTTTCCTTTTCTTGTGGGACACTGTGAGCTAACAGTGGCTGTCCTAATGAGAACAGCACAAAAAGAAGTATCTTCATTCAGCAAAGTCATTTCATTTTTTTGACTAAAACGTAAAGTTTACTGTGGGTGCTGGGTAATATTTAAAACGCAAATCATTCAGTTAGCAAAGCACATCAGAAGAAATTCAAATACACAATAAGAGATGCATTTGATGTAAGAAGACAGGATGATAGAGACAACACTTTTTATTTCACAGGCTTTTTCACAAGCTACTCCACATCAACACAGCAGCTTTTGAAGCAGCTCCCACCATACAATGGATCTTGAAAAGAGAATGGAGAAATGTTGCACTCACTTTTCCTTAAATTACGCTTCATCTTTTTATTTGGATCTTTATCATCCCCCACACCATCTTCAAATGGTCTCTTTAGCGCAGACGAGCCTGTACCTAGGATATAAATTTCCTTGTAATATGGATTACGCCATTACAAAATTAAAATTCCATAGCATGAGTCTGATTAGTCCTTTTACTGTTCCTTGCATGTCTGTAACTATGAAAAGTACTTAACCACCAGTCATCTACGTCTAAGCATTTAACTGTTATAACTAATACTAGCTTTTTACTCACAGTTCAGTATGTCCAGGGTTCCAATATTGCATGTGATATAAACAGCATAATGTTGCAATAATGTTGGCCACCCAGTTCACAATTTTAGATACTCTGAACATCATCAGAAATAGTTGGAATTTTGGTATTAAATCAAGGAATTTAAGTAAAATTGTTGAACTAATTGTCATACCAAGCTCTAAATGCCACTTGAAGTAGTGAAAGATCCATTGAAGAATCAAATATTGACTTCGTATTTCTGCAGACCAGGATTTATGGGAATGAAAGATGGCTTGGCCTCATTACTCAGAACTGCTGCTCAGTTCCAGCTTCCTTAATACTGTAGGCATTGTTATTCTGTATATAATATGTACCTGTCCGTGCTAACGTACAGCTGCTGACAGGTCACTGATAGAAGCTAGCGAACAAAATCTCCCACATATCCTCTCATCCAATCCCACCAGGCTCCTGGCAAGCTAACTTGAACAGAAGTACACAGCCTGGCTAGTCTCCACGCCTAAGCCACTTGGTCAGTAATACTCCTGAGCTCAGCATCCATTAGATGAAAGATGCATCTATATCCACCACATAACATAACAAGAATAAAGTCTTTGTAGCAGTCAATGTTACCGGCTCAATGATCTCAATTAAAATACTTAGTTTTCCTTATCCCGACCAAGTAACAGAGAACTCAGGTCTGTGACAGTGTTCTAAAGACATCCATCTGTCACTTATGAAATGGCTGAACATACCGACTAACAGGACTTACTAATTCAATTAAATCTGTTTCCATCAGACTCTTTAACCTGTTGCAGTGCTTTTGTCACCAACAAGGGAAAGATATCAGAAAAGGCAGAAAAGTACTTCTTGTCATGCTTTAGAAAAAGATATTTCTGAATTTAGGTTGCTTTATGTCAGGAGAAAAATTCCTGTTTTGTCTGATTTAACTCAGTCTAGGACATCTCTGATGCCTGGATCACCAAGAAGGCGAGACAGATCGAGCTGGAAAGAAGATACTCCAGCATAATATTGGAAAAGTGTTTTGACATTAAAATGCATCCTTAAAACTGTCATTTTTTTTTTAAGAAGATGAAAGAAAAAACAATCTGCCCTTCAAAATAAGTTACTTCATGAAAGGGAAGATGACAGCATAATAGCTTAAAGCATTAAGTGAATGTTTAGTTTTATATTAATAATAAATTAAACATTTGTTCTAGTTTTGCAAATACCATTTAAAATGAAATTCTTGAATCTTACTTGCTCTAGAACTGCTTGCTTTAAGTCTACAACTCAGACTTTGTGATTTATAGTTTTTCACAATTATTCTAAAGTCAGAACCATAATAATATGGAAAGTTATTTCTGTTGGAGTTATATTGTTTTCTAAGGGGAACTATTTAGATTAGATCTTATGATAAGATACTCATCTAGTTATGTGCTTTTTGACCAGCCTCGTGTCTCTTCTTCCCAACATGAGAATCATAAATACTATTTTTATTCCTCAGGCCCCAAAGGACTTTGCACTTAAAGAAAATCATCTACTCTTCTCTAGCAGTTACTTTTCTTACAGCTACTCTGATCTTCTCTAGAACAGCCAGATCTTTTAGATTTTCCCTTAACAATAATTTACTAAAACCAATAACAAATACAAAGAACAGCCTTCATTTTACACACACACACACACACACAGAGCATGTAACTGAAAGGAACTTCACCAATTCCTAATTAACTCCTAGTTTACTTCCCAGTTAACGTTTCTCAGAGCAAACGATACCTACCTTCTTTATCAGTTACTGACCAGGAATATTTCTGAAATGACTTATTTGATGGGAGGGGATCCATTTCCAAAACCTTATAGATCTGACCAAAGGCTGATAATCTGAGTGCATGCTATAAAGTGATAGTAGAAATGAGAGTTACATCACAGCACTATTTTATCTCAGGTGTCTAAGTTTCTAAATAAGCTTGTAGACACAAACCCAGCATTTCTTCTATGAGGAATGACAGCTACAGAAAGTGTCTTTTCAAAAAAAAAAATAATAATAATAATTCCTGTGATACAAAGTGCCCAGGACTGTCGGGTCCCGCTGACAGGAAGCCTACTCAAGGGCCATGTGCCATAAGCACTTGAAGAGGGATGCTGGTAATGTGCAGACATTAGGATGCCTTCTGCAAGAATTGTATTTCATCCATAACTCTTGTGCACAATAAGTTATCACTTAATCTTTCCAAGGAAGGACAGTGGATGAACTGTCATGACCGCCACCAGCCATTCAGGCCAGAGAATAAGCTGAGTTAATGAGCTGAAATCATCACTGTTTTAATATGTAGCTCCCCAGAAGTAGAGGTTTTCTACCTGAGCACTGTGTGTAATGGCTTCTTTTTGCTGAACTGTCATATAACACAAAGCATCTGTTGGCTCTCGCTCACAGGGATCATGCAAACCAGGACCTCCTGGGAGATAAAAAGGCAAAAGAGATTGCTCAGAATAAACAGAGTATGACTTTGAGAATTGCTAGATACTGCAACAGCTCATCTCCACCTTCACAGTGAGAAGAGCACCTCTTTCATTAAGATTCAAATGTACAAAGCAAATTGCCCCTAAGGTTTTACCCCTTAGAAGTGAGGCCATAGAACACATCAACACTGCATGTGCATAACAGCACGAACTAAAAGCAGTAGGTTTAAAAAAAATCAACAAAACAAAACAAAAAAGCAAGTCCATAGAAACTGGCTAGTCATGAAGCCCATTTTTTCTTTCTTTGCAGCTTTCTAGTTAGATGGAGTTAATTTATAAACAAACTTAGCATTTCCCATTAGTTTCTACTGCATTGGAAGTACAGCATTTCAAACAATTATAACTACAC
>JAUBNY010001105.1:1351057-1366787 GCA_032275445.1 Crypturellus soui | reverse complement strand
TCTTTTCTTACCACTTCCAACCCTTCCCATCTCATATGTCACTACAAGCAAGTCAGTTTTGTCTTTACTACTTGATACAACAGCATCACTTTCAGCTATGGACAGCGCCTGCAGATGGGGCCCATTATCTCACTCAGACCAAGGCCTCTTGTGCAAACAAATGAATAGTGAGAACGAGCAGCTGTCAAGAATGGCAAAACATAGACTGTCTATGGGGAAATAAACATAAGGCAGAAAAACATATCTGGAGTGAAGCAGATCAAATTATATCACTTAGTTTGGAGAGAGAGTACAATATTTTTGGGGCATAGTTTCTAGGAAATAACGTGTCAACAGTCCAGAATCTGGACTGCTTATTCAGGCTCAGAACTATCAGAAAGTTATTATCCATAGCTGCTTTAAAGATGTGAATATTTGCTGTACATAGTTGCCCAGCAAATACTAACATTAGAACCAAATAACCACAGATAAAAAGAATTAGGAGGTCATGATTATCGTGACTTAAAATGAGTGTCCACCTAGACTAGCTGATCTTGCTTCAGAAAAAGGACTTTTTTCCTGGGAAAGTGTAAGCAAAGCTTAACTAGAGGAAAAAAAAAATACAGACTAAAAAACTTGTTCATGCTTGAGCAGGAATGAATCCTAGAATTGTAATATAGCCTATGTTAGAGGTGAGACCAGAAAACAAAAAGTAACTGGGTTAGTTACTAAACAAAGTTTAGCTGCAGCACTGGAAAATGTCACAAATGGCTAGATGATCTCTGGAGGTCCCTTCCATACTCAACCATTCTGTGATTCTGTGATTGGGCACCCTTGGGAATAACACGTGAAATTTTGTGAATAGCTACTTTGACCATAATATATCAAAAGCCTCATACAGCCTAGATGTCCTAGACTAAAAGTATAATCTTTCAACTATACCCCCTATATTTTTTCCTGGAATTAATTAAATCCAGCCTTTACTCACATACCTTGCAGTGCTGTCATCTGTTGGTACAGGACTACTCTAAAGTAACTCACCTGAATTTGAACTGGGAGATTGTCTTTGACTATATATAACAAGGTCTCTGTGGGCTTTTCTTTGCACATGAGTACCAGTTCCAAATCCATATCATCTTTTATCAGCAAGCCCTTTGCAACCAAGCCAATTCTCATAACACCACACAACGTCCGACCGCCTTGATCCCTGGAAATGAAACAATTCTGAGTAATTAAACTGGTATTTTCACGCATTGGAAATACTTCTATTATCCTGTCACAGTGAGGGGCCATAAACTGATGGGACTGACTACACTGCTAAAGGTGTGTATTGCTAATTAGAAACGAAAGGCATTCTTGAAGATTCCTATCAGGTGATCTTGGAAAGTTTTAGCTATAAAATTTAAGATTTTACTGCTCTCAGCACTCCATTCTTTCTCACCTGTCCTCTTGGTTGGAAGTTACCATATGCATCAGAGGGGCTGCAAAGAAGGCAGAATACACACACACACACGCTCCGTAAGATATCTCAATTCCCAGTGAAGCAGTCCAGCCTAAACTGCTAGTGCACCTGCTCCTTGCTAAGATGCCGAGCTGTGAACTGGGGGCAGGCAATGGAAACAAATATCCTGTTTCATTGTACCACTACAACACAGTGGGAAACAAGCACATATTTGCCAAAGCAAACTGTATCTGTGAATATAGCTTTCAATTTCCCTTTTTAATCTATATCCAAGGTTTGCACAAGTGGAATACAGCCAGTAATGTCTCATAGTTTATTTAATGTTGGCTAAAGGATGGATCCAGGACTTCTAAGATTCCTAAGACTGAGACTATTGGTAGGTCTGTTGTGGCAGCAATTTCGTGATTTAAGGGAAAGATGTGTTGGTAGCAATGTCAGCACGGCTTCCAGCATCGCAGCGCTGTCTGCATTAGCACGGCCAGCAGGTCTAATTGATAGGTGTTTGAAAGAATACCGTGAAACACAAAAATTGTAGGAATCACACGTTAGCAATATTTATCAAAGTCAAGATTTGACAACGACCACACACACAAAGGAAGCTGGTGGGAAGGGACAAAGATCTGTGCACTAGCAAGCTTGGAGCCCAACACTGAACACCCCACATGAGGGCAGGGCCAGTTTCTGTAACACCCAGAACAGTTGGAGCCTCCAGTGCCCCCCTCTAGCACACTCCTGTTGCTAGAGGAAGGAGCTTATACCTTCTCCATCCCTTTATGGGCAGCAGACAACATTTATTAATTCATCCACACTGCAATCATATTATATACTGATAGAAACATTTTAAACCCATGATGAAGGGGAAGAGGCACAAAATAAAAAAATGTCTTCTGACAAGAACCAGGAACTGGAAGTTAGGTCTTTCAGTTACAACTTACCTGAACTGGAGAAGAAGAGAAGCTGATTATCCAGAAAGCACTGAGGAGTCAGAAGTACTCCCAAGTTTTATACCAAGAAACCTAAATAAAGGAGCTGCTTCCTAAACTACTAGAGTTATGCTACAGTAACAAAATCTGGCACCTATCAGGAAGCAGATTAGGATATACTGCAACAGCTGTTTTACTCGGAATAGAATTACATAATGTATGGTAATGGATCTGTAGACAAGATAGATTGTTGCATAAAAAGATTTATGAAATCATTTTGTGTTTATTAAATTGAAAGAGCCCCTAAGCTACTCAGCAGTAAATTTCAATGTGTTATTGGGAGATATATTCACTTAAAAGTTACTAAAAAGTCTGCCTGTTAAGTGCAACTTCCTAACAGCATTAAATTAAATAATGAATGAGGGAGCATTTTTTGCCCACACTAGGTTTATTACTATACCCCTCATCCTATGTACTCTTACTATTTAATGCACCTTATGTGCTCTCTTCTCAAGAGCTCCAGAGAGCTCCACTTCTTCCCAAGAATATTCATGTGCAAGAGAATCAGAGAACACTGTAATTCTTATGTAGAAGGAAAGGAACCCATTCAGGGCAGTACAGAAACACCGTGAGGCTCAAGTCACTCACTTGGCATTGCTCTCTGCAGCTTCCTCCTCTTCCACATCGGCCTCACTTTTTATAGACTTGTTCTTTTCATCCATCCAGTCAGAGACATGCTTAAGAGCACATTCTACTGTTGATACCATGTTCTGAACAGCTTCAAGTTCCTCTGGAGATGGATAAATTGTTGAATGTTTCACCATAACATGGCGGTCATCATTAGCAAAAGATCGGATAGATCTCTGTTATGAGGTAGGAAACATTGGGAAGGAGGGAAAAAAAGAACAAAGTTATTGGATTATCAACAGAAGAAATTTATTTGAATAGAAATCCTCCCTGACAGATGTGGAAAAGTGCTTTAGGACAACCACTGCCTATAATCAAAGAGTTTTTAGCCCTGTGTTCAAAACCAACAAAAAGCTGTGGCACAAAACCAGCAGTAAGCTGGTAGGATTTGGCATCTAACATTAGGTGCTATAAATCCCCTACTCAGAACACTCTTCTAGAATTCTTCCACAGGCTGATCAAGGGACCAGGCACACCTGGAACACAGCTCCTGCTGATATCTGCTTTAGGATGAGGTGAACTGTGCTCAAGACTGTGGCATTTTACCCCACGCCTACACGTGACTGCAGAAGTCTAGACAACTGGAGCAGATTAGCTGTCACAGACACACAAAGATTAAGCAGGCTGAGCTCCATTGTTTTTCTGGTGTGTCCACTGGAGGTGCGGACTGTGACACTGTACACACTAGGCACAAATCAGAAGGAAAAACTTAGTCTTTAGACAAACATCTTCATGTCCGTATATAGTTACGGCAAATACAAAATAGCATTCTGGTAAGTGACCAGTTTGCAAGGACAAAAAAGGCATTTCTGTATCTTGTCTTTTATTACTCCCCCACTGTCATTATTCTTCTTTACTTCCCTCCTGTCGTAATTTTTCTTTCTTTTTACCATCTTGTTGTTTTCCATTCCTTTGCCCCATTCTTTTTTCACTACTTTACCCTTGTTTTTTTTTTTTTTTTTTTTTTTTTTTTTTAATAATTAAGGGGAGCAGTGGCTGGCTAAGTGTAAGGGTAGAGGGCTGAAGCAGGGGACCAAAAAAGTGAGTTTTATTCCCAACTTTGGCACTAGGACTGTGGATAACTCCTTCCACTTTTTTTGTGCCTTTGTTATTTCCTTCATCTTTTGACTAGCTTGTTTATTTAGTTTAGATTTTCATAGTCAGTGAGAAAACATCTAGGCCCTGATATTACCTCAGGCATCTAAATACCATGGAGATATAAGCAGTGATTACTGGAAGGACAGGGGCTTCCCTAGCCTGGTATACCTGAAGAAATTAAGGAGATCAGGAATTGCGGTATTTTTTGTTGACTTGTCTCAACCTTCTGACAGTTGGATAGCTCAGAGGATCAGTTGTAAAGAGAAAATCCAGGACCCTTATTCCAGAAGGTAACCTCATTTCAAGGTAGAGAAATTTAGAACAGAAGTATCCTATGGTGAAAACAGACTGGGGAAAGCAGGTGGAAAGGAGGGCAGACAAGGAGAAAGGGGAGGAGATTCCTATTTTGAAAAAGGGAATGACAAGTACAACATTGTCTGTTCTGGAAATGTTGAGAGCAGATGTCTATGCTAAAGACAATGGCAACCCATTTTAGAACAAGGCAAATAAATAGCCATTTCCTTATGGCTTGGGTGCTGCTGCAGATGAAGTCAGAGGCAATACATATTATCAAAAGAATACTAGCAAACCGCACAGTGATTTGCAAAAGCATGAATGAAAATGAAGATAAATTGGTAAAGAAAGACTGAGATAATTTTGCGGAAAATGAAAACTCAAACATCTGAGTGATATCATTGAACGAGATAAACCTGACTTGTGATTTGCTACCCTGTCCAGATGAGACTTATCTAAAGAGTGACTCGGACCAGCTGCTCTCCCAGGACAGACCTGTATCAGGAGAAGCTCTAAATACTGTTCTCTGGACACATGCGGACAACTGCTAACAGCGTACTGAAATTCAGAATCATCAACAAAAACCGTGTTCCTCCTGAATGTTAAACAGCCTAAGCAGCTCATTTTTCCCATTTCACAGGCTTGTACACACTCTTAGGGACAAGAAGGACTTCTAACTTGATTCCTTGCTAAAGAATAGCAATAACACTTAAGAGGACATTATATACATTTAAACTGTTCTCCACTGCTCTTTTCAGAAACTGGGTAAGTTTATTCCCCTTCTGTGAACACATCTTCAGAATCTTGTCATCATAGTTCTTCACACAAATTCAACATCTCAGATATTCCCAATTTGCAACGGATACTGCTCAGATAGAACTGCCTTAGTCAGATATATTTGGTGCATGTAGTTTACATGCACATTTATCTATGTTTAAGTGTGCACAGAACCATATTCAGTCAGCTTTTCATACACATATATGCAAATCTGAATAACCAACAATTACTTTTGCGAGAAAAGCGTGAAGAGGAATATCAGCATTTGGTTATGCTATCTGCAGTTCAAGGTCACCCATGCCATTTGCTACAGCGTGCTAATGCCAGTTTTATTAGAAAACCTTATAAGCATCCCCTTCGTTCGTATTTAATAATTCATGTAATGCAGACTCACAAGACTCAACTCTCTAGTTTAAAAAGACTTATAATATATCAAACCTCATTTGCTTTGCTCAGAGCATGCGGCACCATCTCTAATTCACTGCAAGGTCAGAAAATCCCTTTACTATTGTTTTACCATGCCCCATGCAAGCCTGGTAGCAGAGAATATTTTAAATGCTACCCTATGAAAGCAGACAGAAACCTACCATGGTTTGTTAGTGTTTCAGGTCTGTCCCCCTCCCTTTCTCCTTTTCTCTCCTCCTTGGTGTCTTTGCTAGGCACTGCTTTGCCTGACAGAACCTCTTCATAAGCCTCTCGGTCCCTTGACAACACAGGAGTTCATACAGCCAAAGATGTTCTGGGAGTCACTTTCTGTAATTCACCTGAAGGGAAAAAAAAAGAGAGAGAGAAAACAGAAAAAAATCCATGTTAATTCCAATAACTGTTCAAGGCAGCATATTTAGCCAAAACACCAATTAAATGGGGAGGAACTTACTGCACCACTTATTCCTGAACAAAAAGCAGATGTCACTACAGCGAGTGACTTTTTTTTTTTTTTTTTTTTTTTGAAATGTGCCCACATGTACATAACTACTTTCTCAGGCCACTTATCTCAGTGTGATTTGTCGGCCAATTGACAATTTAAGCCTCTGACACTAAATGACTAGAAATCCAAAGCATTAAATATGCTTCACATGAAACTAGCTGGGGAAGTCATCTCTATTTTTAACTGTCTGTGCTCATTAGGAATCAAATATACTGTATTTAATTATCAAAAAATAATTATCAGCTGGAATCCCCAGTGCAAACCTGAATCCCGAATATGTCAGATACTGTACAATAAGAATCAAGACTTCAAGTGGCAACAACTATAAGCCGAAATTTTAAAACGCAAGTATATTGTAATAAATCTAACAACATCAACAAAAAAAGGAACCAGAAGAACTACAAGAATGTGTGAATGAAGTAATTCACACTTGCCTTTTCTGCTGCCCCTGTATGTCTTTTCACAGAACACAACAGTGAAAAGAGAAGCCTTCTTGCATTAAACAGCAGCATAAAGAAGTGCAAGTAAATGCTCTGGGAGGCAAGAGAAGAGCAGAAAGATGGAAGGGGTAACTTGGGAGTGAGAGGAAGCTCACTGCATAGCATAACACCCAACCCCTTGCAGAAAACTGCTCCTGAAACTCCTCCTGAAAGAAATGTTTTTCTTTCATTGCACACATTGTTGTATCAGCTTTTTAGTGACATTTTGCTGCAGTTGGAAACGCAGTCAGTAAATTTCTGCAGACTGACACATACACTCAAATGTTTTGCTTTCCTCCAACCTGTCAGTCCTGCTTCCCCAACAATACATTGTGGATTGTCTATCAAAGAATCCCGATGTTGTTAGAGATTAAAAGCATGTTCAACAACAGCCCAGAGATAGGAAAGGTGACTTGAAAGCTGAGTAGATGCTTTAACCTCAGGGGTGTGATGGAATAATTAAAATGCTGCATCCCACAGATATTTGAACATGCCAAGAAAAAGCCAACAACAAATTCTTCCTCACTATTTTCCCCCACTTATGAAGAAATAAAGCAAATTTACAATGGGACCAATAACTTCAGCAGCTAGTGCCTAATACTACCATCTGCAGGGGCCTGTCTGCTTTGGCAACTAAAGGCTGGCAGGTAAGAAATCCCCAAGGACTTTTAATGTCATCATACTAAAATGCTCATGAAGATCAAGCTAGTAAAAAGCCTTGAAAGAGCTTGTTTCTCACCACAAGGCTGATACCCCTACCCCGGTATTCTCACACTTCAAATAGCATCTTCGAAGCAATCGAGGAAGGAGATGCTCTTTAACAGGACTACATCCCTTCCTGAAGAGATTCTGAAAGCCAAGCAGGGACAGCTGGGAGGAAAACTCAGCAATGATTAATACTTTGGTACTATTAACCTATGATCTAGTTAGAAGCTTCTCCAGACTTAACAGTGTTTCACCATCTCTCGAAGTGGACAGAATAGTTTTGTTTTTTATCTACAAAATTGCGGTGCTTTTGAGTCAGTGGATAGCAAGCTAGAGACACTACACATGCTTTCAGACTATCTATCTATTTTGAATCAGCTGCCTCTTCAAGCTAAATCCCAGATCTCTCCACATACTTGTTCTTCCTGTGACTCCTACATTTCACATTTTCAGTCTGCTATCCTCTCCCATAATTGTAACTTGGCAGTTGCAACCCAGGCATAGAGCCCGATGCCGGAATGCGTTGCTGACTTCAGCAAATGGCCAATACGGCGTCTCCAGGCTGTGAGCAACACTCCAGCCTGGATTCCCTCTGAAGACGATTGCAAGCTATTGCTTATCAGCTTGTAAGGTGTATTGGAGGCAGACGGACAAAGACGGCTGGCTGAGCAAATCTGGGTACTTCAGTGAATCGCCGAGCAGACTTGTCTAGCAGGCAAGGCTGCAGTGCACCTCAGAGCCCGAGAACACACATACCTCAGGGTACAGTTCTGCATGAACTCGGTGCTCTTCAGTATTCTACAGAAATCTCAGACTGAAAACAAACATTTTACAGCTACAACTGAGGTTAATCTTTTACTGCACGAAAGAAGGATGCCACTGTCCCTCAATACTCTCTTTAGTGGGTAGTAACTACTTTGCTTTCAAGAGAAGCCTCAGGCTTCCATGGCAAGCAGAGCTGAACCAAGGTACTTAGTAGGCTGATTCTACCTGCCCTTTTCTCTATGGTGAATGGCTGAGGTCTGGTCACATGCAGTTGGATTATGAAGGGATTTTCATTATAATAAAAATGTTAATGGCAATAACTCAGAAAGAAAACAAAATCCTGAAAGTTGAGTTCAAGCTGGCATAATTCTTTTCAAATCATTACCCTCCTAAGAATGTATCACAAAAATATGCATAGGAATGAAAAACTAATACAGTTCAGGTTTTGAGAGAAATTTTTCAAAAAGAAAAAAAAATCACACTGGACAGAAGGGAGTTTGTTACAAAAAAAAAGTAAATACAATACAGAGGACAAAGTATATTTGACAGCAGGCAGTATTAAATCAAGGAAAACTAAAAATCAGATCTGCTGCAACCATATGGACTAAGGCAGTAGAACATAGCTCAGCATCAAACACATCAAAATGCATTATGTGAAGTGAGCAGCAGTTCTGTAAATCCAGCAGCCTATTTCACTGCTGAGTTTGTATAAGGGGGATATTTATCCCTATATCCTCACTGAAAAACAATCCATTGCCTGGCTAAGAAACACAACAATGAAATGCATGGTTGTCTTATGCAGGGCCTGCCACTCACACCCACCTCAAAATTTCTAAGAAAAGCTACTAGCACTAACAAGACCATTGGTGATGCTGAGGAAGTCACTTTACCTCTCTACCATGTGGTGCTAAACTGTAAATACTGTCTCCAAGGCAGATCACAGAGGAGCTGAGAAGATTCTGGAAAGTGATTTTAAGTCACTGGGAATTGGACACATTAGGTATGTTATTAAAACACCCTGACACTCTAACAATGTTTCCATTAAACATCTCATCCTTCACAGAGGAAGTTTATGCTTTGGCACAAGACAAACAAGGAAAAGAATTTCAGATGAGGCCTTTGTAGTAGGGTTTATTCCTGCATCTGTCAGATGTTTTCCCAAGAGACGGATATTTAAATAGCCATAAGTAATGAATATGCTTAGCTAGCTTTGCGTCCTTGTGAACAGAAAAGTGAAAAGCAGGAGAAACAAGTACTGGCACTCTGTATGGATTGTAACATCCAGGTAAAGGAGCTATACATTTATAGAAAGGAGACACAAGCTACCTGATAACCCTGAGCTCTAATGCCATCCAGCAGCAGGAAGCAACACCTGCACACACACAGCTCGTGCAACAGGGAGAAGCAGGGTCACAGTTCACTGTGTCTAGCCCACTAAATCCTCACTTAATGAACTGCTGTTTAGGCATCAGGCCAGACCAAATAAGAGACCATGAAAATTGTTTTGAATGCTGCATCAGGAAGGCAGATGCCAGCAGTATTTAGCTGAAACATTAAAAACAACCTCCACCCGTCTAATCTGCCCATGAGAACTACAGTTTCTAGCATACACCACCCTAAGATTACCCAGTTATGTTAACAGAGCAGGAAGAGCAAGAGGGACAACTCAGGCTGCTAGGAGCATAAAAGAGCAAATATCTTAACAGACTAGGGTGCACCTGACACAGTAACAGACAAGGAATGCAGTTTAGACAGAATGGGTGAGAAAATTTTGAATTTATAGCCTTTTTAGAAATATTTTGAAGTCAGAATAAGAAGCTTGCAACTTTAAATTTTAAGTTTATTTTAACTACTGCTTTGCATTCAGGCAACAGGTAATTTTATGTCACACCATATAAAGTGCTGCTGAAAATATGTTGTGTTTTTCTGCAATATAGTTTTATTGCTGGCCTTTTGCCAAACATGTTTCTGGCAGCATCTACCACAGTTGGAAACTGTGTATCTGGGTCAGAAAAGACAAGTCGCTTTTCAGAACAGCTCAATACATTTGGCAGAGATGCTGATATTATAATTGAACTCTTTCAGCAACTCTTTTTATGATGTACCCAGACACCAAACAAAACAAGATCTGCACTGTTGATTAGTGTCAAAATAACTGACAGAGAAATAGCAAAATACTTCTAACACAAGGGAAAGCTATCAACAAATGGAGGGAAACTGTTTAAGAACTATAATTCACAAGGATTCAGTGAGGAGCATGGAGTAGAAAAAGCTACAGACTAAGACTGACCTTCTACTTATACAGATGTTTACTGTTTTAAATGCAAACTCCTTGCTGTATGCAGTACTGAACCCTGGTTTCCCGATTCCTCACCACCATACAGAGAATAGTCCTTGCCACTCAGAGTCATATAAGCATTCTGCAAAGGAATGCAATGGCAACACTGCAATTCATCTTTAGTAGCTGCTTCCAGCAAAGCGTTCAGCATTGCTTTTCACCAGGAGATGGTATACTCATAGTCATGTGAGTTTTACTATTTTTCCAAGTTGCAATTCCTGGCAAAGTTGCATTGGAGTTAGCCTATAGAAACCTGTATTTTTCCAGCCAAATGAATAATAACAGAGCAACATTAGAGTAAAGGTACTACCTCTGCCAAATTCTTACACTTTATATAATAATTGAGTCCGCTATTACCCCTGCTTTTTCACTTTCCATGAAAAAAAGTAAATAAGTACCTAAATCTCATTTTCCTCAACCCACATAAAACAAGGCCTTACAGCAACCTGGGGAAAAGCCTCAATGGAAAAACCTCTTAAATCTGCATGTTTTACATACAGAATACATAAATAAATCAGCTTTTCCTACGAAAGACTGCATGCTCCGACTGTTAAACATTACACTCCTTAGTAGAGTTTCACATAGCCCTGATTATATGTAAGAACCATGTGCTTCAATTAAGATGCCAGAAACTATATTTTAAAGACTCTGATAAGGAAATTCCCCACAGTTAAGATTATCTTTTTCTCAACATTTGCAGATATTTGTTTCCCAGTTCAGCTCACCTACAAGATATCCCCCAGAAAACAACATTCTTGCTTACATTTCCTGGACATTAGTCAAATATCTTACTGTGAAAGAATCCTCTTTTCCATTAACATGATGCAGAAGTGATACAAACCTGTAAAGAATTGGAAAAGAGTTTTTCTACAAACACCATCCTGAGCTTAACAAAATTGTTAACACTTTTTTCAGGTTTCCAGCAGAAGAATGAAATAGTCTTAAACATGGTCTTAAACTTAAAGCTGAACTGTGCAGCTAAGTAAATGATGTAGGAGTATGCAGCTAAGCCATTTCTGTTCTAGCATAGGGGGGAAGAACAAGGAAAATACTTCCTCCTGTGCTCAGGAGTTTCGGCAGATAACCTCTGTCAGGCAGCCCCGACACTCAGCTTTTACAAATGTCAAGGACACGGTAGACACATGCTTGATAAATGGCTCGGAGTGATCACCAGAATGGAGCAATCATCAAAGTCATCTCCCATGGTCTAGAGCTTTGATTATGGCACTGCATAAGGGAAGCAAGAGCCAACCTGTCAGCATTCAGTGCTGCCAGCATTCTTGCCAGGG
This sequence comes from Crypturellus soui, assembly GCA_032275445.1. Taxonomy (NCBI): domain Eukaryota; kingdom Metazoa; phylum Chordata; class Aves; order Tinamiformes; family Tinamidae; genus Crypturellus; species Crypturellus soui. The sequence goes on along the minus strand of JAUBNY010001105.1, from coordinate 1,355,063 downwards.
CAAGAACCTATGGAAAGGGCTCCGAGGGAGATTTCTGCTGTCACAAGGAGGTCACAGATAGAAACTGGGAAACCTTAGTTGCAATGATGCAACAGAGCACGTGCAACATGTACTCCCCATAGGGGGTCCAGCAAGGAATTTAAAAAAGCAGGCCGGGGGGGACAGAAAAAAAAAAAAACTAGTAAAGGCACCAAGGAAGTTAAAGAATCAAAACGAAACAAGCAATTAAATCTAGATTAAAATGTGCAGAGCATACTTCAATATTTTTGTCTCCTGGAATTCATATTTTTGTCTCATGGAAAGAGAATAAGAAAAGAGGGTGAAGAAAAAATAGTCTAAGGGGAAACCACCTCTGGAAGGTTAAAAAAAGAACTAGACAAACATACATGTGGTGTGAATGTACACAATCATTTGAAGAAAGACCAAAGCGATGTTCTGATGAGTCACAACATGTAATCACAGAAAGAAATAAAACTTAGGAGGAATAACTGCATATATGAAATTATAGCATACAGAAAAATAATTAATCTCTTGATATGGATGTCCACACTTGAAACTGAAACAGGTGCAACAAAGAACTCAAAACTGGCAGCTGACACTTAAACAAGCCAATAAATGAGCATTCTAATGGACCTCCTGTTTAACCAGTGAGAAATATCCAAAACAGAATTGCCTGTAAAACTGAGTACTACAGAAACAAACAACAATAACAAAACAAACAAACAAACCCCAACATTTTGGCAGGTGTCTTATCTCATTACAATCTTCAAAAATCATAGATTAGATAGTACATAAAATAGTAAATAGTACATAAATAATTAATGGAAAGATATATAGTTTGTTTTGTGACTAGACAGATACCACCACTAGATTCTGAATGCATCTGTGAAATATTAAACTAACTTCTAACTCCCAGCAGCCTAACACAGCCATTCCTGCTTTTCTGGTTAAACCACAAAGGAAACCTGAAGCACTTAAGTGTATACACCTGCTTGTGAAGCACTCAAAATTCAACAGCAACATTCAAATGATCTGAAATCCTTAACACAGCTACAGCACTCACAGTGGAAAAAAATAAGTAAATAAGCAAAAAGAATCTTATTACTATTAGAAGACATTTACTATCCACAGTATCATTTTTCACTGACAGAGAAGGTTTAAGGAAAATGCCGGATCTATGAAATCACATTCTTCAAAACAGAATTACAGTTCTATATCCTCAACCACACAGTGCAGCCCAGTGCCATGCTGGACTTCTTACTGCCCAAGTATTGTTCTGCATTTGCATCCCAACACTAAAGTCTTTATACATCCTCTAATATCTAGGAACTTGCCATTTCCCTATTATTTGTGTCCATTTTCTTACCTGTGCGGCTTTCTTTGCTCCAGAAGCATAGTGGGAAGCAGCCACAATATTGAAGAGATTAAGAACAAGGACATTCCTTCCCTAGCAACCTTCAAGATACCTCAAATAGCTGCAGTGTCCCAGTTTCTTTCCTGCTATGATTCATATGCCACACACTGCAGGTTGACCTAAACTGCAGTCTGCCAACTACCTACATCTGACACGCATGATGAGGATGGGGAAGGAGCCATCAAGAGATCCTCAGTCACCAAGGATAATGAGCTTTCTGCAGGACTGCCCAGGCAAAGGCATGCTACTATATGGCACATACTCTAAATGCAGCTAGATGTGCTTTTACGGGTTTACACTTTCCAACAATCCACTGGGTAATATTGCACAAGACAGTAACAAAAAACACGCAAACAAAATTCCCAAACCTACCATACAAGAATGTCTAAAATACATTCCTCTTTGGAGCATGCAAAAAATGCCTTTTAGATGACATGTCAGATTTCAGTAATGATGATATTCTGATTTTATTTCAACCTCCCCTATTTTTAATTAATCAAAAAACAACTCTTGTGCTCTTAAGTAAATGAGAACATGCACTTTTTCTCAAAGAGGATACAATTTATTCCAAATGATGGACAGTCTTACTGGTTAATATTTGTAAAGGTGAAAAAAATGTCAAATAGACTATATATCAGGTGCATCTAATATTTGATATACTTTACACCTCCCCCCAAAAAGCAACCAAAGTCCCAGGTGAAAAGCCTAATCAATTAGGATCCTCAGCATATAGTCTCTCTAGGTACCAGTTAGCATGTAGCCTCATTGCCACAGAGCATCATTAGAGCTAAGTACTTAGTGCGCTCTCCAAAGAGCTAGACTTTTGTGACCACCCACCACTGTATTAGAAAAGATTTAAAGAATTCTCATATAAGAGATGCAGACCTTATTCCTTCAAGGTATTAACTAATTCCTCTACTGGAAGAGTAGTTCCTTTAAGAACCCCAAAGAACTGTGTGCGTGTATTTTTCTCTGAAGTACCATGTCCTAATTACTGCAGCTCGTCTGCATTACCATTTCCTGCACAGCAGAAGCACAGCCCGGGAAATATATCTACAAACTCACCAGCACATAGTTAGCTGAGAATAGTCTCTCCAATCAGTAAGACCGCGGAAGATGCTAGGCAATTCTGCATTAACTTCTCATTTGCACCCCTCTGTGCTATAGGTCAGCTGAAGCTGGCACAGCTAAAAGATAAATGCCACCTTGTAGCATAACGGAGCAAGGGATTTTTGGTTGTTAAATGTAATCTGTGCTAGGGGCTGTTTCTTGAAGCCAAATTCCATCAAAATCCAAGAAGCCTTCAAGCACCAAGGATTCTAATTGCCAGTTTCTCACTGTAGGAAATACATAAAACTGCAAGTTTTTTCAAAACCTTTATTTGATTAATGTTCAATATTACCAATCACATCAATTCTTTAGAACTACTGGTAGAGCCACCTAACAACAAAACATATATGCTCTACTAGCTATCTTGTGTTCTCCCTATCAAGCTAATACATTCCTCAGCTATCAGTAAGATGCAAGAGAAAAGTAACCTGCATGCTAGAGCTCTGTGCTGCAAATAAAACAGATTTAATACATTTTTCCTGCAAATAATACACCAGGGCAGACTTGGGCTTCACATTTTACAATGTTTAAATGAAGTTCCAATTTCAAAGCATCACAAAGTTGCGGGGTTTTTTTAACGTTACTGTTGTGACTGAAGACCCGTGAATCCTTAATAAAAAGTTTCTCCTCCTGATTTCTCTTCCTGATGTTCCTGAGGAAGCTGGTATTTTTAATATTGCTAAACATTGGCTACTGTGCACTTCTGCCTTTCAGTTGGTTTAAACATTCATGAGCCTTCACTTACATTTCACTTAAATGCATTTCTGAGTATGTCAGTCTTGCTGTCTTGGTGACTTTTTATTTATTTATTTTAAAAGGAAGATAAGATTTAAAGGGATTTGGAAGAGACCACTACATTCTGCAAGGATTGTGCAAAGAGCTCTCATGCTGTTAGCCAGTACCAATCCTCCCTGAGACATGAAGATGTTTAGTTCCATTATGACTACTGAACACAATTTTATTTCATTTTTATTATTTCCTGGATATCCAGATACTTTGTCAAAGAACATCTTGTCAAAGACTCTAGGTTAGTAAAAGGTTTGGGTTAGGTATACTGAGCCCTCCTCATCTTCTGAGCATCCTCCGGAGGAGCGCTCGCTGTCCTACAGACAGCGCTGGCTGGAGAAGTTGTATGCACAGAATAAGTTTATTCAGACATGTTTTACGCTGAGCAAACAGGAAGCTTAGCTTTAGGATAACAGTGAATTAAGTCTAGACATTAATCACAGAAACAGTCACTCTAAGGCATGTAAATAAATGGTAAGAAATCAGAATTAGACGACTTCTACTCTCACAACCTAAACACAGATACTGCAACACCCCCAACCTAGATAACGTCAGTCTAGGCTAGGGCTCCATGATCACTGACAGGGAAGTGAGTTTTCAAATTATTTTCATTACTCTGAATGACCTAGAAAAGGGGAGATAAAACATTAATAAAGCCATAGAATGGAAGGCATTGCTTATGGTGGTGACTGGTGG
>JAUBNY010001105.1:1323407-1337153 GCA_032275445.1 Crypturellus soui | reverse complement strand
ACTGAGGAAAAGAGCCTTCAAAGACGGGGCAGCTGAGCCGCGTGCTGCACCTTGCCTGAGGTAAGGCACCGCAGGAGTAGCGCAGCTGGGGTCAGAGGTGCGAGGCCTGCGCTCTGTGAAGTGAACTCTCCTCCAAGCAGAAAGATTGTCATGAGCACAAACAAGTATGCGTGTTGCAAGTAGCTTTGAAAATGTAAGGGGTATGTTGTTAGCATCTACTATGGATTTCTTCTGGAAAGACATTGATGATTTAGATATAACCTGGTAAAGTATATACCCATTCTAGGAAAAAGGACTGTGGAAAGGAAAGTCACTGTTAACTTCTGAATACTTTAGTCGCTTGTTCTGCCTCTTTCAGTCTCCTGACTGGTCAGATTCTCAAGGTTATGCTGGTCTATTTTTAACTACGGTGTAGGTTTTATGCTATAGTGAGTACATAATAGGAATCTTACTGATCATAGGAGAACATACAAATGTAAGACATTAATACCGAGAAAACTTGTGTTAAGTGACTGAAATCTCTTGAGAGTATTTCACTGACTTACACTGGGACAACAAGGGTAGAATTCTTAAAATAAAGAAATCGCTGCCTGCAGTGATTTTACTACTTAGTGCTCTCTTGTGTGGTTATGCCATATCCTGTACATCTGATAAAAACATTTTGCCGCCAGTATTAAATGCAAAATAGAAGCAGTGCTGGAGCTGGTGTATATGGCCAACATGTGAAAGCAATTTGTGTGTGTACTGAGGAGGAGGGGAAAAACCCTCAAAAAAAACAGAGGAACGCTTTACAAAAAGTTATTGATAGTTGCTGTTTTTTTTTTTTTTTTTTTTTTTTTGGTTGGAACCAACGAAGCAGGCACTGAAGTCTGCAGTGAGGCAACCCCACGGGACAACATGCTTGGATGATACAGCAGCAACTACAAATACTACAGTGGGGACTAAATGGCTATTAGCTATAATAAAGGGAAAATCCTAAGTGAGCAAGGATAAAACGTAACCTATCAGATTTCAAGTGTTTGGTGTTGTTTACAGACAAATGGGAATGTTCTCATGGTGCTTGAGGGAAGAGGTATTTTCCTCTTTTTATAACTCAAAAAAAGAAATCTCTGTTTGAGAAGTGTCCATTGTCCAGTGACCCAGTTCTTTACAGGTTTCAAATTCTGCCTTTAGACATATGTACTAAAGTTAATGGGATTTGTGAAAAGGTAGCTGAGGACAGACTTTGAAAAAGAGCACTAAAAAGAAAAAAAGAAAACCATATTGGACCTGTATTTTACAAATCTTTCCAAAAGAGCTATATTCAAATGTGAGATTAGTCTCACAGGCCTCATTAGAACAAGAAAATAACAGGAATTCAGAGAGTTTTAAAGGGAAGTAGACTTTACAAAAACTATATATATTTTTACACCTTTCTAATCAAGGCCCTATGAAAATATTTATTTTTATGTGCTTTAATTTCAGTGGGACGGATCACACATTTAATGTGATTGTGATTGTTTGCATGCTTTGAAGTTTGGCAAGCTCTTGAGTACTTTCCACAGTGGAGGTTTGGATTTGGAGGGGTGATAAGCTAAGATGATGCTTTGCAAATGCGAAGTGCTTTGAAGAAAATCTTGAAGTATGAGAATGCAACTCATCTGTAATGACAAGGGTGAAGCTGGAAACAATTGCATGCCCAAAAAAAAAAAAACGACACTCTTTCTCTCTAGTTACATTTGCTTGGTTGGTTATTTTTGACTTTTGAGAAAAATCCCTAGTAAAAAGTAGGGAAGGAGAATGCCAAAGGATGCAGGAAAAAAGTGGAAAGTTGTGAGGTCATCTAACTTCTGTAGAAAAAAGCATAGAGAGCAGAAGCTGAAAGTTAAGGGTCATAATATAAGCAGAATAAAAATAGATGGAGAGGGGATTAAAGCTGTATTCAGAAAGGGTAAACGTACAAAAAAAATCTTTAACTTTGCAGGGTGACTGTGCAAATATTAAAACCTAGAGGCAATAAAAATATGTCTGTAAAACTGCATTTAAATCAAAGGCCAGATATCTGAGTGGTCAATTGCAGAGAGTGGACTGGGGTAGGGGGAGGGAAGTCAACAGTGAAAACTTGCCAAGTTTAGATTGAATTTTTCTGCAGGATGTTTTTCTTCAGGATGTGGAGAGAGGAGTCAGGGTGACGAATGACAAACATAGAGATTGTATCAGTCCTAGAAGAGTCTTTACAAGGGTGAGCATTGCTTGTGATGGGTGTAACTGTGCGTGGCCCTGTATGGCTACTCATCTTCTGAAGGCATGTTCAAGCAACTCTGCTCACAGCTACTAGCTGCTTAATCTGTGATATGATGTAACAAAGGACTTTATTCGGAAAAAAAATTATTTTAAGATTTGTATTTGGTCAAGGAAAAAAAAAAAGGCAACTTAGGAGTCGATATCAAACAGGTGATTGTATAAAGATAAAGGGTGCTTAATCTAGAACCGGTGCTGCAAAACACAAGATGGCGAGCTGAGTTTAGCAGTCCTCTGTGTGCCCTGTTCAGTGCTAGCATCTGAGAGGGTGCTCGCTAATAGCTTGGCTAATGTGAACGAATGTTGTTTGTTTTTAGACTGGAAGCAAAGGAGATAAAAATGGTATTGGGGAAATTTGGGCACTAATGGAGGAGGAATCACAGCATGAAATGCACTGCAGTGCCCGCCAGGCCCCAGAGCAGGCTCTGCAGGGGAGCATTCCAGAGATCTATTTAGCGATAGGATGAGGATCAGCCTGAAAAGCTTGCAAAACTAGAACCAGGTAAGTGGGAGAAACTTTCAGATTGTGACGGATGCAGTTACTAGAGATTCTGCAGGCACTGAGGGGGATTTAGCTTCAACTGAGAACAGAAGTCAAATCGTGTGTGTTCAAACTGAAGTTGGGCTGCAATTTTAGAAGGGTAATTTACAGTCATTTAGAGTTATTTACAGTCTTATATCAGTTATTAAAAACAAGAGGCCTGAGTTAAAAAAGTGCACATTTCAATATGTGTGCTTCTATGTGTTAGTTTGTGTAAAACCGGTAAAATGCTTTAGAGTTATGCAGTGATGTGTATTAAAACATTGTCTTAGACACCCTATCTTCCAAATTCCAGTATTAAAGATAAAAACACTTTTTGGGCTGAGATTTTTGTTGAAATTTGTTCCAGTGATGCCTTCTTCCTCACAATGAAGTAGGTAATGTTGTTAGCACTTATGCATTCTGAGATTTGAAACATAATGAACCAAATGAGAAATTGGCTGTGTACTCCATCATATGAATAGGATCTGATGTGTGTGTATATATATGATGAAGATTTTTGTATGCATCTGTGACAAGTAGCCAAATATTTCTGGGAATATTTATGTCCTTACTAGAAGAATTCCTGTCCCATTGTAGGAGTTGTTATTTTAGGGAAATGCATGACTAGGCCAGAGAACGGAAGACTGAAGTTTAGTGTAGATTGTTAGGTTGATGTATTAGTTTTTTTCCATTACCTTTGAAGTGTCGGATCGAAAACCTGCCATAATTCTAAAGCAGAAACAGTTTGGGTGGCCTTTTTTTTTTTTATCACTAATAGACAGTATAACTAGACAGGACTGTGACTATACTGCAAAGAGGTCCTGTTATAGAAAAGGTTTTCTAGGTCAAGACTCAAAGCAAAATTTCTCTCACCACATGAGCCTTTGTTCTGCAACCTTATTTTTCTAAATGCTTTTGGCTCATTTTTAATGTTTATGCTGCTATCAAAAATAAACCCAGCTTCTATCTCTGCGGGTGTTGTATTTAACATCAACAGTGAATAGTCTTTTTATTCCTAAATGTTAATTTTCTTTCTGTTTTCAATCTGTTTCTGGTACAAAAAGTTTTTGTTTTTAGTGGTGGGGTTTTTCTGTTCTTTTGTTCTTAACTGCATGTTATTTCCTTTCACATATCCTTTTTTGTCTCTAGCAGTCTCTGCCTTTTTTGATCAAAGCAGTAGCTGAGTGTCCGTCAATGACCCTGAAGTCTAGAACTTGAGTCAGTTTGTGTGGGGGCAGTTGAAAATACAGTCAAAATTTAAAAAAAAAAAAAAAAAAAAGTATGTGTAGGGGAAGGTGCTTTGCTAAGATTCACTTCACTTAACAGAAAGTGGAGAACGCTAGGAATAACTGTTGGCTAATAATAAAAAGGTTTAAACCATGGTCAGAGAGCTGCTCTAAAAATATAGCTATAATGAGAATTTTCTGACTCTAATAAAGTGGTTTTCTGATGTTATTCAAGGAAAAATTGAATGCAAGCAAAATTGTGTGGCATGTGGAAAATGTACACAAGCTGCACACTGGGAAGAAATCGTGAGCCTGATGAAGTTGGTGCAAGTGTTTCCCAAACGTATTGGTCACCCAAGTCCAGTAGCTCAACACATGAGGGCAAAGGAGGGTTTGTTCTGCTGTATCTATTTCCAGATAGGCGAATAGCTAAAGTAAACTTGTGTGGTTCAGTGTGCCTAAACCTTAGATCTGACAAGTGCATTTTGTCAGGTCCCTCTTTATCTGACATCACAGGAGAAGATGAAATTCTAAATGTGGAAGGCGAAGGATAAAGACCTTCCTGTTTCCTTGCAGCTCTGCTGAATTTTGCATCTTGCAGTTAGTAACCAACCTGCGTATCCGTGCTCCCTCAGGATAACAATCTTCCCGGCTTATGCTGCTTGTACTTGTACCCTGAAGCACAGCTGTCCTTCCCAAGGGATGGGCAGAATGCAGTCAGTGTTGCTTCTCTCTTCTGCACTCACTAATTGATCTCTGGCTTGGTGACTTCCAGCAAGGTCGCAGAATTGGCAGCTGCAAAAACAGTGTCCTTTGGAAAATTTAAAGGGAAAGAACAGAAATATTTAACATTGGTTGTGGTTTTTTGTTTGTTTTCTGTTTTTTAGTGATTATTTATAGAATCTTCCTTTTTATATCTGCAATAGCATAAACTTGGAAATAACCAGTACTAGAAGTTCGTCTATCTTAACCTGTTATTTTCAGTTTGTTATTAATGCCCTATTTTGAAAACTGTTCTCTTTGTGTGATGCTACTTCTGTCTCCAATCTAGCAAGGCATCAGCATTCTAATTATAGTTCAGATCCTGTAAAGGTAGAATGATTTCTAAGCAAGTGTAATTTGATCTTTTCAAAGTTCTTTCTTTGCAGATGACTTGTCACCATGCTGGCCTTGAAAGGCACCCGGGTGTGTTTTTGTGGTTGGGCATGAAAACATACATTCTACCTTCCCAGAGCTGACTGGCTAATTAATTCGGGCCCTTTATTATTTGAAAGTTGGTGGAAAATTTTTTTATATATATATAAACTGTCAGTCTCCAAATGCCGTAGTCTGTATTGCTCATTAAACACTGTGCAAGTGGTGCTTGCTCCCTTTGTCATTGTTACAGTAATGCCCTTTTTATAATGCTCTGAATGCTGGTGGCTGTGCTCAGCAGGTAGCAGTACAATGAGCAGAGCTTGTGGTCCAGAGCCACATGCCGTCTGTTGTGCTATTCTGATGGAGCCATTCTAAGGATATTTACATGCTTTTTTTTTTTTTTTTTTTTTTTTAAAGCTGTGTAGCGTGCTGCATATGTCCAGTCTAGCAAAAAAATGGAAGAACTGCAAATAAAGAAAAAGGTGCAATAGAAAAGCATGCTAGTTGTTTAAGTACTTGAGTAGCTGAAGATTGTATAAGGCTGGAATAAGAGGTTTGCCTATATGCAAAGGAAATGCTGAGGGTAGAATTAAATTGTGCTGCATTATAAGGGCTTTCATGAGCAGTATAGCAGAGACTCTGATAATGGGCTCTAGCTGGCTTGGTGAATCCATTGTGATCTAAAAATAGAGGGGTCTTCTGAGAAATCTTGTGAACATACTGATTTGTGATAGCAGGAAGCTGGTACAACGGATAATCTTTGACAGATGGCCAAAGCAACAGGTGCCTCCAAAGTGCCTAAAGTTTGATAGACAAAATTCTGATTTCTGCCATGTCATATCATATCGAAAAACTGAAGTCCCTTGGTTGGAATGTGGTTACCACATCACTGTGTTTCACTTTGCTGCAGCCTTTATTTGCAGTCATGGCATATCAGTGGCAAGGGCAGGATGCCTCTTCACAAATTGTGTTCGCAGTAGCTATTTTGTCTCAGTAGACAAATACACAGGAAGTGTCAAGTGTACAGAGGGAATGATGAAACAGTAAATAAGAAAAAGATGTGAAGATGATCCAGGTCTATATCTGGTTCTTTACTTGCTTATAATGTACTAAGTGGATTAACATTTGCCTGGAGGAGAGGCTCGAGAAAAGTGCCAGCAGACAGAAGACAAAGTTGTGCAGTAAGAAAAATATCACGTTATTGTTCTCTGTATTGGGCTGTCGCTGAGAAGTGCTTTAAACCTGGAGAAACAGCTTACGTTAGCATGTAATTTAATCCTTATAGACTGAGAGAGTAGCCAAATAAAATGAGATGAAAATGTCATTTGAAGTTTAGGCATTTATGGGCATCAGGACATCATTAATTTCTTATGGTATTTATATACTTCCATAAAACTTCTGAGTATCTGAAAGTTGTTTTTTTTTTTTTCCTGATGCTGCTGAAGATTTGTAGCCCGTCTGTGAGAGCACATGAACTGAGCTGGGGAGGTCCATTTAGTTGCCTCAGTGCACGCTGTAAGAATCTGGGAATGCTAAAAGCACTCACTACCCTGACTGCTTGTTTGAATTAGCCTCTAGATAAAACTTGCTCAGAACGTTTGCAGGATACAAACCTCCAGAGTCCAATGAGTGTATAGAAATTCAGTTTGTGGAAGGTCTTCCTAGTAGATGTCTTGAGCACTGATGACTCAAGTGCTTAACTGAAGCATAGCAGAATATGTAAAATGGACCATGAAACATATGTCTGTTCTTCAAAAATGACAGTAATTTCTCTCTTGGCCCCTATGTGTGTGCTTTCCTTTTCATATATGTTTCCAGGAACTTGAGGGTGGATGTCAACAATAGTAACCAAGCTTAGTGAAAGTAATTCAACTGCTAAAAAATGCAAGTAAGAGAAGGTGCTGCACCACTGCTGTCTGGTGTCAGTCTTCTTTCCTCTAAAGCTGTGACTGTCTTCCTGCAGTTCTCTTGTGGTTAGCTGCTTACTTTCTGATTTGTTATATAGTGATGGTATTCTGTGGAACTGCTTCTACAATTCTGCTTTTTGTCTCATTATACTTATTCATATTAAGTTGTCTTGGCTGGAATATGTTTTTTTTTTTGTTTGTTTGTTTTTTTTTCTCCTTATGATGCAACTAAACTAATTTTTGAGCAAAGTATTGCTGCTTTTCTTGTCCTGGTGAAAGTTGCTAACAGAATTCTTCAGTTTCTAAGTGAAGTCCACACTCAAAATAATTCAGGAAAGTGTGTGGGTGGCTTTTTATTTTTAATTTAGGATAGCCGTCACAGTTTGCAGAATATCTGAAGGAGCTGAAACTTTCAGCCTGTAACCATTTGTTTATAACTGCCTTCTCATAGTTGCAGTTTTGTGTAAATGTATACAATTGATAGTATTCTGAGACACAAGGATGGATGGGAATAGGAAGTCACCAAGTTCAGAAAACTCAGTTTAGGAAACTTCTGATTGTCAGCCAAGAATATAGCTGTAGCAAGCTGTTGTAAAGAAGAAAAAAAAAAAAAAAAGCACTAAATGGGTAAGAATCCAGCTCTTACAGCTAGGTAGAGTTTCAGGATGTTCTAGATAACACACTTTCTCCATGTGTGTAGATTTTTATATAAACTCATCACTAATTATGTCCAAATGATGTCTTGGGAATATGAGACAATATCGCAGGTATTTGGCCTGTTTGATTTATGACACACTGCAGATCTTAAATCTTTCTGGAAAGTGAAATGATGGATAAGCACCCAGTACTAGAATTCATGTTACTACCCTGTAAATTCTTCCTGGTGGACTGCCATATGAACAAAGATGACATGAAGGAGAAGTTAGGTTCCTCAGTATACCATGAATGGAAGAGACATTATTTGCTTCTTTATTCTAGAAATGTTAGGAGATGAGCTGCATAGGCAAAAGCTGCTTCAGCTAGATTTTCAACTAGAAAATATACATTTTGGAGAGCTTTGGCTACTGACTTTGTTGAGATTACTTTGATGAAGGAGAAGCAAGAAAAGCTAGTTTGACTGGATCTTTGGATGGGTGCAGAAGCCAATGTTGCTGATGAACTTGCCTGATAAACTTGTTCTTTTGTTCTTATCTGGATTCTTTCAAAAGAAGGGTTTGCAGAAATTCTGAAAATCTGTAGCTTAGGATACTAAATTTATACATACATAGCTTTTTCCGACTCCAAATATGTATTCAACTATTTTACACCTAGACACCTTCGAGAAGAGTTGTGGAGTAGAAGTACGTGAATGTGGAAATCGGCTGTGAATGGGGCCAATACAGGGATAGTAGTCTTGGTAACTCCCCACTCATGCTGAAGAGAGATGAATGGAGATTTCAACATAGGTGATTTCTCTCAATGTACACCTGCTTTCCTTTTCCATTCTGGCAGCTGTGACTTGAATTTGGGAAATATTTGTGCAATGGATGACAAAATAATATTCTTAATGTCATAGTTCTGAATTAATGGAAGCTTGTTAGGCCATGCATTCAAGCTTGGTGATAACATACTTTTGCATTTGAGAATTTGTAAAGCTCTGTGAGCCTATGTCTCTTCCCTTCTTGCCCATATGAAGCTACCGCTTGCTTCGAATTTTAACTCATATTTAGCTCTTTGCAAAAGTTAATAAATTTTCAGTAGCAAGTATTCTAGAGACTGAAAGCTACCACTGCAAAAACATCTCGGTATATTTATACTCCTCTCTCTATGATAATGCAAAGTGTCAGAAGAGGTCCAGAATATTTGGATAAATGAATACTTTGTAAATGGAGCACTCCTAGTTGATGAAGTGCAGCTGGTGTGTGTAGAGCCAGCTTGGCTAACCTAGTATATTGGCTAGATGAGGTTCAGTTAATTGAAGTTTTATGGAATAGTTTATACTAAGATGATCTTTAATTATGTCACTGTTTCTATCTTAGATTTTTCTTGTGCGGACTAAACAAACACTAATGGCTATTATTAGGGGAAATCTTTATTCAGAGGAGTTGAGATATTTATTTCTGAGGCTTGTGGTTTATAAACTCTGCCTTGAACTTGTACAGGCTGTCCAGAGTTTCCTGTCAGAAAAAAAACAGCTGATAAAAGTTGCTTGCCCTTAAAGAGCCTTTATCCTAATTCTGCTTTGCAAACTGCAGTCTAATTGGAAGCAGCCTGGCTGGGAGCAGCCCAGCAGTCGTGTTCTGCAGTTTCATGTGTAACTTGCTAAAAATGGCGTTATGGCATTGGAACTCGAGCAGAGAGGAATGAAAGTGGGGATAGCGAATCCATAGGGAACAGAAAGTGTTCCTATGCCCAAGCTTAGGCATAAGCTCAGCTCATGGGGTTTAAAGAAAGACTTCTGTTACCAGTCTTGCAGATGTGAGACTTATCAGTTCCCCTTCACTTTTTATAGGTCAAACGGATAATTATTGCAGTATGTTTATGATGATCACAGTGTCATGAAGGTTTTAAAAAGATTGTGAAACTAAAAGTGGAGAGGCAGACAGGGGAATGCTATATAAATTTAGGTAGCTCCCCTTGGCTTGAGCAAAAGCTTTTTCTTTTGACAAGACCTTGTTCCTCTGCTGTGAGAAGCTCCTACAGTCATGGAGTATCGCCCCTGTCATGGGACAGCAGGATGTGGCCCCAGAAGCAGATCTAGTGCAGCATCTTTAAGGAACAAAATATGATGCTGATTGAGAAATGGAATGATAAACAAGGCCTTGGGAAGTGGAGTAAAGGAAGCTTCAGTTTGTAGAATATTATTCATGCTGGGATCAAATCACAAGAAGTGACTTGCATACATTGTGCTTGCAGTTATTCTCAGCAAACTAGGTAGAAATCGAAGTAATTAGAGACTTAAAAATTAAGCGGGGGTGTAGACATGAGCCTAATTTAGAGCAGCAAGTCCATTGCTGTTGGTGGTAGAGATGAAGCAAATACTTTGATGGTTCAGAGCTGCTTATACTCTGTTAGAAAGGCACCTGCTGGCGTTTGATGATTTAACTCTTCTGCAAGATCTACGGAGAGGAAAGAGAAAATGTGTATTTCAAATTGTTCCCTCCCCGCCCCAATAAATTGAGCAGAAACTGTTTATTCTAAAAGAACTTAAAGTGATTAATTGAATAAATTTTTAATTCTGAAGCTTTAATTAACCTATAACATAATACCTAATGAGGAGGCAAGAAATAATCTTGAGTCACCTTGAACAGAGAATAGCTGTGTGCACTGTGTGCCTGGGGAGCAGCGCTGCCCTTGCAGCATCAAACCTCTGCCACCAAGCGGCAGTTGGATGTCACTGCTGTCCCTGGCCCCAGCCCCAGGCCGCCTGGCAGCAAAGCTGCTGGCTGCTGCTGTCACTGTTTCAGGGCAAGAAGGGCATTGTGACAAATGCAGAAAGGTGTGTGTTTATATATATTTTGCACACACACAAAATGAGAAATAGATTTCAGAAATTTTCCCAGAGCAAAGTAGATACCAGACTGCACGTGTGGCTCTATATCTGGGGTTGGCAGCTGCTTTTTTCTATTTCAGATGCAGTTTTGGGGAAACACTGCCTAATATTTTGTCCAGTGCAAGGTACAGAACCAGTCTGAAGCAGCAGCAGGAGGAGAATATTTCTTGTTTACATCTGAATAGTGAAATGGATAAGGACAGGCCAGCTTAAAGCTCTCTAGGATATAATCATTTGTCTATTACTGCTTTCCTAAAAAAAATTTTATGTATGATATACAACTGTATGTTTAAAATAGAGAATATAAAAAGATAAAAGCAAATGGAAATGGGATGGAATTAAAGACAGAACACAGAAACCCTTTATGCAAATTGAGTGTCTACATTTATGATAGATCTACTATAAGTAGGGGTGGTAGAACTTGATAAAATGATTTGTGGGCATTGTCATGACTAATTGTGTAATCTTAACGAGACGAGGCTTAAAGAGTTGCCCTTTGTTTCCAAGGGAAATGAGAGCTAGATTATGTGTCTACAAACGATACTGCGTATTGCAGTATTTTTTGAACAGTATTCGTACAGTAAAAGTACAGTAGCACATGGGGAACGTTTTTGCCCACTAGCAATGTCAGTGTATTCTTCCTGCAGGGCTACAGGGAATTTATTAGACACATGAGATGGTTTCTTGCAGTGAGAACAGGTACACAGATTCTCCATGGGATTCTGAAAAATGGCAGCACTTCGATCGGCTACAGTGAACATGTTGTAGGGGCACATTCATGTCTTATCTGAAGTCAAGAAGTATTATCGCACAGAGCTGTCTTTTCCCACCAGAATTCCTGTGTGCCCTCTGCTCCATACATAATTCAGAGGCAATACATAATTAAAGGACTATAAAGCCACACTTACTTTCATATATTTAAATTAACTGGGTGAGGCAGAAATAGCATTTGCCTTGTCCATGTTTTTCTTCTTCCTTTTTCTGTATTTGTGGAAAAAGTGGGTACCACAAGGTCTGATCAATCAGGCAGCAGTTGTGAACAACTACTAAAATGCAGGTCATTAGTAACAACATAGTAGGATTAATATTATACTGCAACAAAGTACAACTGTATAACAAAGCATAATTATTTTAAATTTGTGTTTTTCATTGGAAAATAGTGTTCTACAGACATTTGTTTCCTCTAGCTTATTAGCAACATATAAATAATGTCATAGTATAGCTTCTTCCTTCCCGTCCCCCTTATATAAAGCCTACTTATCTCATTGGGATGGCAAACAATTCTGTATCAAGTTGCCCAGAGTAGTGTGCTTCCTGAGCATAGCCTAGGTGCAGCATCTGAATGTGTGTAAATCTGCATTCTAATGCGAGTCTGCAAAAAGGACTGGATGGCGCACAGAGTAAAAAGGAAAACAAAACCTGGTTCTTCTTGGACTACTTTACTCTTCCTTTCTACTCCTGATTTCTTTTCTTTAGAGCAGTGGTTTGTGACTGGGTCACGTTATAACTAATATGCCTTCATCTGGCCTGGAAACAGTGCTCTCTCCAGACACTGTTCTGGGCCTTTGTGTTTCAAATGCCTGGCATGTAACATTATATATATTTAATCACCATCAAGGAGAATGACTGGATAAAGACTATTTAGAGAATCTAGTGTCTTTGCTACTGCAACCCACGCAGAGTCCTGATGGATGCCCAGCAACAGAAATAAACCTCAGATTTCTTGCTCAGAGCGTTTCAGTGCAACCACATGCTTGGAGGTGTTTTGGCTGTTGGTGACCTGTACGGTTCTGTGACCTGTCTTGCTTAAGAGGTGACTAATCAGCCCGTCCGTGGGGATCTTCTGTCCCTGAGTTGTGTGCCTGTGTTTACCCCACTGCTTATCTCAACCTTAACTCAACCTGAGGTTATACCTCTGCTTATCCCATTGTGTTTTGTCACCTGTAGTAATCAAGACATTTTTGTGGAGAACATTGCAAATGAGATTTTTACAGCATGGAAATCTCTAGCTGGGGGACTGTCGCTATTTTATTTATTTATTTATTTATTTTTTCATTTTTACACTTTGCTTATGATGCTTCCATCTGTGTGCTGCAGGTTGCTTGTATTGCTGCTGTGAAAAAACAAAGTACAACCACATATTTTCTCCTCACTGAAGCTAGGACATTACCTTTCAAGTTCCCTCAAACTTGCCTTGTCCTCTGTTTTATAATGCCTTAAACATGTTTTATTTCTGTGTAATTTTTTCAGCCGTTGGTAACTTTGTGATCATCACAATCTACTGGCCTGTGGCAGGACTGAGATTCCATGCAGGAGCATTTCTGAGGGCCTGAACCAAAACCTCTGCTTTCAGGAATCTGTAATTACTGCGTGGGCTTTTGGATCACGCGATGAGTATACAAGACAGTCTGTTGGCAACTAGCAGTCTCTGGCTTGTGCTGCTACCTTGACTTTTGCTGGCTGTCCAATAAACATCTCAAAGCTTGCTCATTTCTTTTATCCTCCCAAGTTAATACATGTACTTTATGTTCCCATAACCTGAAGTTGCAGAAAAACCTTTTGATGTGATTTCTGTGCACTCCACCCGTCTTGTCTGCAGAGAAATTCTGCCTCTGGGCTGTGCGCTGTGTGCGAGCCCAGAGGCTCCCACCCCAGCTTGGGACTGGGGGACTCCCTGATGAATGTCCTGGGAAAGTCCTTCCTGGCTCCGTGAGTTTGTGCTGCCTTTCCCTGCATCTTGATCCTTTGCCTGCAGGGACTGATCTTAGCAGTTCTGCCGTGAGGGAGGATTTTGAATGTGTTTCTGGCTTCCTAAGACCATCCTGCGTTTTAAACAGGGGACTGGAAGACCTTATTCCTGGAGCTGCACGTAATTGTTCTCGAGCTGCCTTCTGCCTAAGCAGTTCACGTTAGTTTAAGCACTTTAAGTTGCTGAGTTAATATTCTTGATCATTTTAACATCTGTTTAGTAGGCAATTGCGTTTGGAACTACACATGCAAAGCTAAGGGGAAGCAGCCTCTGGAGCTGCTTGTGCAAGTAACTGAGTGGCAGCAGGAGCCTCTGAACCCTGCAGAAATGCAACGATGACCTCATGTCTAATCGTGTACTTACCTGGGCGAATGAAGGCTGTTAGGGGGAAG
>JAUBNY010001105.1:1313085-1323307 GCA_032275445.1 Crypturellus soui | reverse complement strand
ATTGTTACCTAATTCCATATGATAAAACTGCCAACCTTGGAGCCTAGCC
The DNA here is from genome assembly GCA_032275445.1 of Crypturellus soui. Taxonomy (NCBI): domain Eukaryota; kingdom Metazoa; phylum Chordata; class Aves; order Tinamiformes; family Tinamidae; genus Crypturellus; species Crypturellus soui. The sequence goes on along the minus strand of JAUBNY010001105.1, from coordinate 1,323,258 downwards.
CTGGAGGCATGTCTTCAAGAGGCATCCTGTTTGGTGGCCCTGTTTTCTATCTGGACTACCTTGGAAGGAGATTCAGTGTAACAAAACAGTGTAATTAAGAGCGTTATATGAAAGTGTAGTGGTCAGCGCAGACAGTAACAGCTGTATCAAATATTGATAAAGGAGGATTATTAATTAGAGCAGGGGTGTAGGATTAAAAAGTCTCTTGAGTTTTATTCCCCATTTGATGAGAGACTGTGGTTTTGTGGTCAGAGAGCAGGAAGCTCAGGACGACTGAAATCTTTTCTCATCTCTTCGGTGTGCTTGTTTAGTGCCCTTAGCTGGCCTAGAGGGTGTGTAATGCTGTGGACCAGGGGTCTCGGCGTTGGGATGCGCTGCTGAGGGCGATCTCTACAAAGATTGTTCTGTTGGTGTAGGCCAGTCTGGTTTTCTGTGCATTCCGGGTGCACCTCAGTACGTGTCTCTAAATACGTTGGCATCATAACATTCCCTGTGTGCTGCAAAGACCTCTAGTTAAAAGCTTTTGTGTTCTGTGAGGGGGTTCTCTCTCCTGGGCTGCTAGGTGATCTAAGTGTGCTCGTGGAGGAATCAATATGCTCTTGGTATTCAGAGGCATTAGCATTCTGAGACTGTGCAGGCAGTGAGACTGTGCGAGTCGCCAGTGATCATCCTGTTATAATCCTCTCACAATTCCTGGCATCCTGATCTAGAATGGCCGTTTTGTCCTTGGCCGAGCCCTGTGGGCCAGGCACTTGACACCTGCCTTACTGCATATGACGCGACAGAGCCCGTATTGCTCTTCAGTTTGTTTTGCCTGTCACCCCCCAAGCTTGGCTTCGGCTGACCCATGGATGAATGTAGCAGCAGTTCCTTGCTGTCCATGTCTGAATAAGTTCCTTGGGTTCTTAAATTGTTGGAACCTGTTCTACCCTAACAGCAAGATTGTGTTAGCTCTCAGGGCATGCTCATCATTAACATATTGGTTAATATCAGTGAATCTCTGTCTCTTTTGGCTGATCTCATGCAGGATTATGAACTTCAAATTTGGTGAAAAAGGCTTGGACTTCACTGATGACTACAGTGGATATTTGATGGAGGGAATAAAATGTCTCAGCCTCATGATTTTAAAAGAAATTGCCAGTAGGCTGAGAGGAAAAAATGAGAAGATGTGAGGTGAATATATTGATATTAAAGTATTTAATAGCTAGGAAAGCTCCATCTAATAAAATGCAGTCTACATACACTTAATATGCAGAGTCTAATGCACCCGGAACTATACCATTCCATCAAATGCAGTGTGTTACCACAGCTGGTGTAAGGCACAGCCAGGCTTATGTATCACATCCTTTTTTTTTTTTTTTTTTCTCTCCTCATCCCCCTCCTTTCCCCCCCCACCCGCCTCCCCGTTTTAGCAAGAGAATCATATTGTCCATATGCGTTGGGTTGTCCTGTGTATATGAATCTTGGGTGTATCATAGCTGGACCTCTTAATTTTACATCAACATTGTAACACTCTGAATTAAACTGCAGCCTATAACAGCTTCATTTTTCTTTTTCTTTCCAGAAGCCATCAAGTAAGACTGTGCTTCAGAGATATTCGCGAACTGCTGTGCACATTGAGCATGCCAGTTAGCAGAGCCAGAGCCTCAAATGCTTGTGCTGCAGGTCAGTATCAGCTTTCAGCAGAAGCTCAGCAGGAGCTTCTCTTCCCTACTGCTGTAAGATACAAAGGATAAAGTGTCCACAGGCCGTGTTCCCTAAGGGAAGTGGAGGAAAATGGAGCTTCCCTCAGGGCACAGGAAAATGCTGAAGCCCTAGGTGCTGCAGCCTGCCAGTTCTGCCCCAGACTCTGTCCTGTTCTGTGATTAGAAGCAAGCACAAATACATTTCAGAAAAGGACTTGAAGGGATGGGCCTGATTTCTTAAGTGTAGGCATTGTAGAATTAAGGTAGGCATGTGTTTTGAGATATTTTTTTTTAACGGTGTCTTTGAAATAAAGTTTGAGATAGTTTGTAGCATCTTTGCTGAGATTACAAATGTTTCAAGACCTGCAACTGATCAGTCGCTCATAAACCTTCACTGTTCCTTTTTTTTTTTTTGCTTGGAGTTGGGAACGTATTTAGTATTTCTATGCAATACATTTGTTTTGTTTAACATAATTGATGTCCAGTTATCCTCAGTAGGGAATATGAATTTCCATAACATCTAATTGCATAAATCTCTAATCCTTGATTTTTTAATATGAAAACAGCTGTATGAATAGAGTCAAGCATTAACTAAAAGTGGGATTGTCTTCAGATTTGATTTGATCAGATATTAGTGTTACCGGTGTAGTAGTTTATTTAGTCATCAAAAGCTTCCTATGCCAGAAAGAAAAAGCCAAGAGTGCACTTACATGCTTACTATGTTTAACTGTATTTTGCTGACTTAGGTGATTTTTTTGTTTTCTTTAAGAGAATTCTATAGATAGAGGATGGGTCTAGAAGCATGACTGTGTTTCCACTGTGGTGACAAGTTATTTATTAATGTACTAAATACAAAATAAATTGAATATTATTTATACTAAAATGAAGGACCATTCGAGGACTGTGCAAATGAGCCTGAAACCTCCCATGTTAACAAATATGCTAAGATCAGTATTTGTCTTTAAAGGTTTTTTAAGCAACATGATAAATGGATGGCAATAGAGATGTCAAAATTTAGCATCTCAGCAACACAAACTGTTTCTTCCCACCTACCGCTTGCTGCGGTATGTGCTACAAGGCTTCTAGACCCTCTTACCTGAGCGATACTGCACCCAGCTGCTCTTGTACACACAGTGCAGATAAGGCCATTAATCTGGGCTATTTGGGAGGAGGAAATAATTGCCTCAGAAGTGGGAGTTTCAGTCTGTGAGGTATTCATAAAATAGAACTTAAGTTAGGAGATGGTTGCTATTGTGCTTCGCTTTGACTCAGTTGGTGGTTATGCTAGTATTGATGTGAAGTATGCCCTAGAAAATCATGAGGATGCAGGCCTGAGATACTAAAGCTACTGTGCAGCTTTCCCAGACTGTGGGTTGGGTAATTTTACATGAGGCTCTTCTCTACAGTTGTCCCTTGTCTTTAAATTGGTAAGAATAGGTTTGGAGATAATAGAATATTTCTTGAATGGAGAGTTTGTTAAGGTGCAAATGCACATAAGTGAGTCCGTCCCCCTGCTTTCTTGGAGAAAATCATTTATTCCTTAACATTTGACATTTGCATGGTCTGTATCCCTTTTGCTTCATGCTCCCTACTGCAGTAACAATGCCTAGTTTTTCCCAGTGGCCTCATTACAGAGCAGACTACATGCATCAAGACTGTGAGAGAGTACAGAGATTGCTTCATTCTCCTTTCAGATGTAATGCTTGCTGATTTATGCAGTGTTCAAAGGTATGATTTCCATGGCAAAGAGGTAGGTGTCATACAGCTTGTGGTAGGACTTGGAGGATACACTCTGCCTGAGAATGCACTAGCTGTGGGTGTTCACACAGCACAGCTAGATGTGTTTGTTTTTCAGGTCCAGCTGGGGATTCTTTCAAAATTCTCTTTACTCCACCCACAGTTTGGCCTTCACAGAGTGCAAACCCTTGCTTTGCAAGGCTCCTTTCAGAGGGGGGCTGCTTTACCTGCCCTGCTGTGACACAGTTCTTTCCTTTGGCTCAGGTTGTAGGTTCCTTCGGTATTGGCTGATCTTTCAGCTTTCCCCTGAGCCTGCTCAGAGCCCTAGGCGGCATCCGTAGGACCCAGGGTTTGCTGCAGTGCAGCCAGCTGAAGCCAACAAGCCTATTTTGATGGTTGTCTTTCAAAGCTGTTGTTTGAGTTGTAGAGTTGAAAACTGCCCAATAGTGCCCTCCAATGGCCTGAGGGGTTCCCTCTAAGCAATGATAGTCATAGTGAAAAGAGAGATTAGAAACATTTTGACTTTTTTAACATTAATAGCACAAAAAAGGCCTCTCAATACTCAGAAAAGCTTCAAAATCCTCTTAGATCCAGGCAACATATTGGAATCATCTTTCTTCCTGCTGTAACACTTTGCAGTGGAAAATCCTTGAGACCTTTTCTTACGCTCAGTTAGTTGTTTCCTGTTAGCTGATCAGCATTCTCATCCTCCCATCTGCCAAGAGGGGCCCCTTGGAAGGGATTTGCCTCCACTGAGACGGCTGTAAGCAGTGGAAGAGGATCAAAGGGGCTTAGAGCTGACCTGCAGTCCTCCAGCGGGGTCTTGCATAGATCAAAAGGTGCCTGCGTGGTTACAGCCTCACCTCTGGAAATTTTCTTAGAGATCCTGGCTGAAGCAGCCATATCTTTTACTACAGCATGATCTGTATGTCTTGTGAACTACTGCATGCATTGCAGAAGCAGCTCTGGGTGCTGTGCACACACTGGATATCCTTGTTACACTCTTTAGAACTTGTTCCTACTGGAAATGAGGCACGTTATGGAAATCTCTACAAAAGAGGCTGCTAGTGCAAAGCAGGGTAGATGTTTTCAGGCTTCAGGCAAGTCTGGTTCATCTTTGACCCCCTCAGATCCTAATCACAAACCTATAATCTGTAAGACAAACACAATAGTCTTCTCTAACTGTGCTGTTCTTTGGTGTTTTTTGATTAGAAGCTTTGCAGTAAGATCTCTTTTCTCTGTAGAAGTGATATTCTTCTAACAGGACTTGGTTTAACACCCCCTCTCCTCTACCACCCCTGGTTTCTCAGTTAGGGCAGGATTTCAGAGACTTTCTTCCCCATTTGTAGCTGTATGAATGACATGAATCCTTTTCACTTTTTGATCCCTGTATCTGGCACATTGCGGAAGCCAGAGTCTCTTGCCACAGGATGGCGCCTAATGGCCAGGCTTCCAGGGCTGCATCTGTGTGAGAGTTAGACCCCACATCTAAGCATACGCAGTATGTATCCTATGTAAAGTCTTAACCAAGGCAGCTATTTCCTGTGAAATTCTCATAAGTAGGTGTTAATTCTGCCTTTGGGCAACTGTGTTGCCAATTTCTCTTTTTCCCAAACACTACAGTTTTATCTGAAATCAGTCACTGCTCCAGGGAAGTGCAGCTGGGTCAGGACTCTGACCATCCATCATGTTTCTCCATTGAGTTTCTGAGTAGTGAGAAGTAGCAGCCTTTCTGCTCTGTCTTCCCTGCTGATTGTTTCTTTGCCAGTACCCAGGATTGCCCTGTGACAGATGCTAGATGCTCTGTAGTTCATCAAGCCTGGGTGGTGAGCACATGATTTACTTAGTAGTTCTCATTAGCAGTGATGGAAAACTAAATGTACTGTGCCCAGAAAGTGCATTTGGGATGTTCAGAGTTTTGAGCTTGGAATTTCTGGGCGACTTGCCTGGTTGAAGGAACTACCCTGAAGTTTCAGTTTGCAGACAGAGCTCTTCTGTGGCACCTGTGATGTGTTAATGCTGCAGTGAAGTGCTCAGCATGCTGCTTGGCAGAGCCCTGCAGCCTTTCAGGCTGTGCTTGTTGCATTGGCTCAGCAGCACTGCAGATGTATGTATTTCTTCTCAAATCTGTTTTCATGTCCTTTGCTTGAATTTGTGCAGTGCAGAAGGGACATCTAGCGGCCAGATAGAGACTGGTGGTGGCAATGTGCTTCAAGGGCAGTAACCTTGATCATTAGAAGAAAGAGCAAATTTCCAGCCACACTTGGCCTGGAACGTTACAACACCAAACAATATGTGAATCTTTCAGTTTACAGAAGTTTATAGGCTTAGAATACCCTTAAAAAGCCTGCAGGTTTTGGTAATTGTCATTTCTCAGCTGTGGTTAAAGGCAGAAGAGCGTGCCGGAGCACTGATATCTTCCTTACACTAGTTTGAGTGATACTGCAAGTTTGTGCTTTTAGCTCAGTAGCTCCTCTTTCACGGTTCCCAGTCCCCTGTCACTGTTAGTGTGGACTCCTCTGTGGATGCTTATGTCTAACAACACCTAGATGGTGAAGCAGGGAAAAATTCAGAAGATTTTGGTACTGCTAATATGCATTGTGTGTTTTAGAAGAGCAGAGTATTTGTATCAAGAGATTTGGGTTTCAGAGCTGTAAGCAGGGAAGGGGAGGCTCCCTCTTCGGGGACAGCTGGATTGTAGTCAGCTCTTGTCTGTGGTACTGGCCACCATGTCTAGGTCCAGCATTTAGTCTGCAGTACTGGGATTGCCCTAAACTCTGGGTGAGGGAAGGTTGCGAAATTTGTACAAGTGTACCCTGTTCTTTGAATAGAGAATGCTAAATGGTTCAGTTAGGTACTTTGCTGTGCAGTTTGTTCTGAATTGTTTGTAGAAAAAGATGAATTCTTTTAATAAATAATGTAAAAGAATGTATAGAATAAGAAAATGGAAAGGTTCTGTTGAGTACCCCAGATCTTCTCCTTCCCTTTCCTTCTAACCCAGTTCACCTACTGCTGCCCCATTTTCATGGCATGCGTTTCCGGCTTGCAAAGTTTCCTGCCTGCTAGCTGAGAATAGAAGCCTTGCTGTTATTCTGTCCTTAAGTCTCTTGTAATGAGTGTTACACAGACGAAAGCAGCTGTGTCCTTTGGCTTTAATTTTAATTCTGTGTTAAAGAGCAGATTATACTGACGTTGGACTGCAGCGATGTGGAGGTAGTGCAAACCATGACCAGTTTGAGGAAGGCTTTAGCAAGGATGACTAAGGACTTGGAGCTTATGCTTTAGATAACAAATCCACCCAATTGTGCTCCTTCTTTGGAAATGTAGTCAAGCCTAACAAATCAGGGCCTTAACAGACTTGCATTAAGGTCCTTTAATTGGACTAAGCTGGTTAATACACACACTGTTTTTTATATGCCCAAGAGCCCAGCACAGAAATGGTCTGCAGTACAAAATCCAGTACAATTGCAACTGTGAATCTGGGAAATTAAATTTGAATATCCTCATAGGTAGACACTGGATTTAAGGTATTTTGTTTACTATAATGATGGCAGATGTCTCAACCTATGCCAGCTTCATTAGCTTGGGCCTGGGGTGACGCTAGATGAGCCTGAAGTCCCAGCAGATCTCTGGTAGTTGGCAAGAGCCAACCATGAGCTTTGAGAACAAATTAACCCTTTTTCAGGAGGAACATCTTTCCTGAACTGCCAAACACGCCGGAACGCACAGCGTGTCTGGCCTAGCAGCAGCACAGATATGTGAGCTTCATCTTTCTGGAGGCTTCTGGCTAAGAACTGTGTTCTTCTGCTTCCTAGGCAAAGCTTTGATAGTAATCATCCTCAAGGACCTCTCCTGTAGTCACCCTCAGAGGAAAAGCTCTCAGCTTTCTTCAGCAGTATCCATCCCCTCACGGCACAGCAGGATTTTTGCTACCTTCTCATTTTCTGCTTTTACTTATTTAGAATTTTAGGGCAGTGTGGACTTGCCCTTGATAAGTGTTTGCTCAGCCCCTGTGGAAATGAAGCCAGCATATTTGGGAACCTCCGTATCTGTGCCCTTCCACATAGGACAGACAGTGTGGGTTTTGAAGAACTCCTGCACAGAGTCAAGTTCCCAAGTGTTACGAAGTGTTATTTGTGTTACAGAGCAGGTTGTGGGTCAGTGAAGGAAGAATGGTGGCTTCTTGCAATGTTAAATGAGAGATGAGTTCTTACTGCTTTGGTTTGGAAAAGGTGAGTTGTCAGCAGAGAAATTCACATAGGTGAGCAAAACATTCCCGAGCAGGAAGATTCTGTGCATGCCAGAGCTTGGTTAAGTCCCCTGACAGCAAAATGGTGTTTCCCTCTCTTTGGAAGAGAGAAATTAGTTCCAGATGGTTGTGGGGACTGGCAAGAAACTAATACTGAGGCTGATCTTGAGAAAACAGGCTCAAGTCAGCAGAGGTGGAGGAGGGGGCAGGGTGGTCCCGATAAGGCTGATAACACGTGATATATCATCTTTGGAGCATTTCAAGGCAGGATAGTGAGATGAACCATTTGCTCCTGGACTGTGGTATTTTTGTGGTAAGAACGCTGTTGTTGCGTATACATTGTCTTCTGCACTCGAGGTAAAAACAGTGCTCTAAATATTCCTTCCCCTTAGGGTGTCCTGTCTGTATCTGTATCCTCTGCAAGGAGGCTGAGTCCCTATAAAATACTCACCGTAGGATTGCTCTTGCTTTGATCAGATTCTCGGGGGTTTTTGCCTTTTTTCTTTTGCTATTAAAAGATTTCACAGTTGACAAATATGCTAGTGGTGGCAAAAGCAATTAGGAAATCTCCTAGCCTTGTTTGCAGTACTGCTGTCTGCACAGGCTATGTCATCTAAGACCATAAGAGAGCTGCTGCTCTGTTTGTAGTGTACTGTTGTGCTCTTGGTCTTTTTATTTTTATTTCATTTCAGCTTTACCTTTAGTTTTAGGATTTATGGAGTACTGACTGCAGCTTGGAAATGTGCTGCAAATTCTGTTGCATATTATCCTGCATTTGCAGGTTAAGAGAAGATTTGCATGAATTTGAGCTCCTTCTGGAGTTGATGAATCCTTTACCTTTGGCTACACAGCAGCTGATAGCTGTTTCTGGTATTGGAAATATCTATTTAGATGGCAGAATGCCAGTATTTTAGTTGATGTCTTTCCCAAATGGGAACTTATTTTTACCATTTTTACTTGGTTTTGAAGTCTGGCATAATTATTACAGAGAGTTTGCAAAGGAAGAAAACCAGTGGCACACTGGAACAGCTGTACAGTATCGCTGTCTGCTCCCTTGCTCTCCCTTGCACAGTGCCTGTTTAAATTAGGAATGTGTGTGGCATCTTCCCCACCTTCTATTTTTAGTGGTGAGTGGAAGGTGAGGTAGTGTACTAATGCTCAATAGGGTTAATTTAATCCAATTGTGCTGTGGATTTGCAGGTACTTAGTAGGTCACAACTGAGTGTGAGCACCATTTCCAGTTACTCTCACGAAACAATGGCCACTGGCTACCTTTTCCACTTGCAAAATTCTAAACTCCTGCTGTAAAAGCAGGTGATGTGATTTAGGTGCTTTTGTTATACAGATTCTTCTCCTGTTGAATTCCTGTTCTTAATGGAAAGAAGATAGTTTGTGTACATCTTATAGGCTCGTATATCTTGAACTTCATATTTCTAATGATATGAGGGACAGCAGCAAAGAGCTTAGAGGTCCTGCTCTTGGGGTGTAACAGTGGGATTTTTGTGTCTTTGCTTTGTTTTCTCTGAGCAAAGCAGCCTCTATCAGAAAAATGTGATTGATCCTCATCTGGACTTTGTAAAAAGTGACACAGAAACTTGCATCCTAGAGCCGAAGCCCTGATTCCACCAGCCCCTGAGCTGGTGAGATTCAGAGCTCCTGTCCCAGCTTGGGGGGAAGTACAAGGTTCAACTTCTGAATGAAGCAGTAAGGGGAGTTAAAAAAAAAAGCAGCGAACAGACAAACAAACAAAACCCCCTTTCTGCCAGGTGCTGGGAATCTCACGGGTATCTTTAACAGTCCAGGCTTTTCCTCAAGGTGCTGGTGCGGGGCTCCCGTGTGCCTTGCCCCATACAGTTCAATCCATGTGATCCAGGCTGCGTTTTCTCTCTGTTCCGGCGGCGCGAGTAAAGCGTTTGGAAGTGGACAGCGACTCTGTCCACTCTGTTAGTGCTAGTCCCCAAACAGCAGAGCATGGAGCGAGGGCCAGCAGTAGGGAAAATTCTCCAGAGTCCGTGATGTGGGGAGAGCTGCTCTTCACTACCTTGCAACTGCTGCTTCTCCCTTGAGGCTTTTAGCACAGCCGCTCTTAGACTTGTCATGGAATTAAAGAAAACTGCGCCCAGCGTGTACGGTGCTGCTCTCCTGCTGCCACTTTTCCTCTTACTTTGGGGTAAGTTTTTGTCTTCTCTGCCTGATTGTTTCCAAGCTAATGTGCAGTGACTTTGGATCATGACCACAGTCTGCTCTTGTGTTGCAAAGGTAAAGGTGCAAAATGTCACTCTCTCGGTTGATTTTGAGCTTGAAAACTTCTCTGGAAGATAAAAAGATACTTCACTCTAGATATATCTTTCTCTCTATTTCTTTGTCTTTCTCCTTATACACATATGTATATGTGTTTATTCACAAGAGATAGGAATGTGTGTACTTTTGTGTAATTTAAAGTGCTCAGCTATTAAAGTAACTGTTTTCTCCAAGGAAACGTTCTGAATTTCACAGCTGTGC
>JAUBNY010001105.1:1292201-1309143 GCA_032275445.1 Crypturellus soui | reverse complement strand
CAGGATCCTTCTCTAGCGGGAAGTCGTCTGGGGCATCAGCAGGGCCACAACCTGAGCGGCAGGAACTGCGTCAGGTTGGGAGCTTGAGCCAAGGTTCCTCAGCCCGAGGGCAGTTACAGAGCGCTTGGGGCTGCTGCTGAGGACACTCCTCCTCTCGCCTCTAGGGTGTAGCTGGACTTTTTTCCAACTGTTGTAGCGAACAGGCCAAGTGAAGTATAATTGAAGGGATCTTTTTCTCCACAAGTGTGCAGTGCCTTTCATGAAAGATGAAGATCATAGAGAGCAAGGTTAAAACTCCATGGAAGCCAAGAAACTCAACAGGGTCAGCTCGTGCCCAAAGGTACTTACTGCATGCAGTATGGGTCATAATTTGAGAAATACGGATAGGTGCTATAAACATCAAGCAATCTTTTCTGAAAATATATGATTGAAAAAGAGAGGAATATGCCCAGGTTTTGTGGGGTGAAATTTGTAAAATGTAAATAGAAGCACTAAGCATAGAATGGGGCAGTTTTTCAGAGCCCAGAACTTGTTACTTGTCGCACTGATACTGTCCGTGTGAATTCAGAAATAAATGAAATTATTTTTCTTTGACCTTCTCTCTTTTTGATGGACATGTCATGTTTGCTGGACTCTGTGCAAAAATTGTATCACTCTGTATCATAGTGTGGAATATATCTAACTTCTAAATTCTGTTGTACGTCTAATGTAAAGTATTTAAGGCTTTGAATGTTTTTATAGCACAAGATCCACGTGACAATGTATACTTGTATCTATTTTACAAGTTGGACAAATTGACACACAAAGTTGAAGTGACTTTTTTTTTAAGCTCACGTTAAGTTTTTGCCAGGCCTGGAAAGAATCTTCTGGCAGCCCCACTCTTCATCCCATTCCCCTCCCACCTGTGGTATAGACATTTGTAGAGAGTGACAGCATAAAAACATTCCTTGAGTTGATGAAGATGTTATGCTGAGCCTCTCCTGTGAGGCCAGCTATACTCTTACCTTGAGGGTACCCATCGTCTGTCACTGTTTCCCAAGGCTTTATAGAAACAACCCCTTGAAAAGGAAAAAGCAAAAAATACAAGCGAGTAATCTCATCTCGCAAGCAGGGAAGTAATAAACCAACCCACCCCACCTTGTCACCTGTACAGTCTTATCAGAGGCTGCCGCAGGGAGTTCCTAAAACCTTCTCGTGCCTGCAGTGCTAACAGACTATCAGATGGAGAAGGGAACCTGTGAAAGAAGTTATTTCATTGCAAATCACGTTGGGGGGAAAATTACTGTTTGCTTAAATGGAGATTAAACTGTTTGCGTATTTCAAACCATTGGGACTTCAGGACGTGTGTGAGATAGTGAAGAGTAAACAAGGCTAGGGGGATTTGGTTGTGTTCTAAAGGAAAAGATGGAAATCTTGCTGCACTTATTTGCGAACCTCCTCCTGCCCTGTCCTTGCCATTCCCCAAGCTCTGCTCACGCAGGCGGTGCAGCCGTGTCCCATCCGGGCCTCCTGGTGTGGGACAGTGCTCGGCAGGGAGGCGGAACTGCGGATCTCGATCACCACATTTCTCATTTGGTTCTGATTTATTTTTGCGGGGGTAGAAAAGTGGCTGCTGCAACTGCTCTTAGATAAGTTTATTTAATAAAAGCATAAATCTCCTGTGCGTTTTCTAGTTTGCCTGGAAGCTGCTCTAAATAGCAGAAAATACTGTGTGGGGCTTGTCTGACAAGTGCAGCATTTTCTATATATATATATATATATTCTGAATAGTCAAGTAGATTATCAGGTACACTGCATTTTATTATAACTTCTGGAAGGATGAAGGGGAAAATTACTATATATATTTTTATTTATTTTTCCCCCTGTATACTAGGCATCTAAATGTTAAATATTAGAAACTGATCTGGAAGATTCTGTAGGAATTGTTCAGCTAATGAAATCGCAATATCCTTAGCAACAAAAGATTTGCTTTTGAGAAACATAAGTGAAAAGATTTTTAACTGCAACTACTTGGTTCCAATAGTAAGCAAAGACTTTGTGAAAGACCGACCGTTAAGGACTACATTGTCCTCCCTATAATCCGGTGCAAGAGTCCGAGATGTTTGTATAAAACCCCCAAAGATTCTCTAATAAATTCTGCTGTAGCTTTCCTAATGTTTGAGTAAAAGATATCTATTAAAGCCGATTATTAAAACAGAACCTGGTGGTGGAGCTCATCATAGCTCTGTTTGCCTTAAAGTGATATAAAAGGTCATAAACCCCAGCTTTTAGGGAAATCCTTTGTCAGCTACCTTTAAAGTGTAAAACCAGACCTGCTCTGCCAGAGCTCAATGAATGCTTTATATGTGGCTCTATTAGCCTTTGAAGTTCCTCTTAATCCACCCCTAAATGCCTGGAACGTGTTCTTCAAAGAAGCTGTAGTGCTCTCCAGTTTCATTTCAGAGTAGGGTTGCAGGCCTGGATGACTGCAGTGTAATTTTTTTTAACCTTTTTTCACTTATTGAATGTCACAGATTAGTATTCCTCGTGTGAATCATAGAGGGGAAAAATCCAGGATATTGTTGTTAATCCAACACCAATTTCCTTTATCAAAATTGATAAACAAATTCTGTCATTCAGTGACTTCTTTGACCTAATCTTTGCCATTTTCATAAAATAGCGTAGTTTCAGTGACCTGCTTTCATAGCTGATACTTATCACCTTCTAAGTAGCATTTAGCCTGTCTACTTATTATCGGAACAGAAAGCTGTGCCTGTAGCCTTTGAGTTGACTCCGAGCTCTCCACGCCAGCAATGCTCTGTGAGTTTCTTTGGGGACGGGGTTTGCTGCGCATCGGAGCAATCCTGTTGCACATGGAATGCACTTGGTCTCTTTTTTTGTCACAGATTCTGCTCCTGGTCTCTGAAAGCGCAAGCTGAGCCTGGTTACTCATTAAGTGCACAAAGGCTCCTATCTCCTGCCCCGTAAAGCTCTTTTGCAGAGTAGTTTCCTGGGCTCCCCACGCTAATTGCTAAAGAGATTCCAGGCAGATTCCGTCATCCTTGTTTTCTGCCTGACTGGGAATGTGAGAATAAAAGGGTTGATGGCTGAATAATGCGATCGCTGGACAGTGCAATGCACAGCAGCTCGCCCCAGCATCACGTGAGGGAGGGGAGAGCAATGGAGATGATGCTGGAAAGAGAAAGGTCTCTAAATCCCTGAACACCCTGGATCCCCATCAGCGCTGCCCCTTAAAAGGAGACTTTGAAACACTGCGGTCTGTGGTGGGAGGCGTGAGGGGGAGGTCAGGGCAGGGGCAGCCTTTTGTAAACCGAAGTCTCCTCTAAACCCCTTTCAGGCCCTCTAGCCGGATGCCTCCACCTTCCCCTACAAAGAGGCTGAGGAACTGATGGGCAGCGAGTTGACAGAAAACCAGTGACACAGATTAACTAGTGAGTGTGTGGAAGATGCACCGGAGCAAGGCAAACATGCCCAAAGATGGCCTGGGATAACGATGGCGTGAATGAGAGAATGTGGAAGGGCAGCTGCGACGCGTTGCTGGGGTGTGCGGCCTGGCGCAGCCCTGGCCGGGAGCAGGGCGCCCGTGAGGGCTCTGCTGGCCCGCGAGCCGCCCGCTCTGCTCCCGCAGCGACGCCGTGTGCGGGGCCCGCGGGTACAGGTAGAAGGCAGTGCCAGGGCAGAGGGCTGACGAGGCAGTGGCATCTGAAGGGAGGGTTAAGTGCTAGTGAATCCTAGATATGCAGTGTCAGGATCATCTCCGCAGGAACAGTAGCTATTTCCCAGAGACTATTTGCTATTTCTTGAGCTTTATCTCTCCTTTGTGGCTGGGTTGTTTGTTTGTTTGCTTTTTTTCCACAGGTGTTTCCAAAGCGTCTGCTGTGTGAATGTTTGCAGTTATCTATCTGTAGTTATCTACAAGTTTACATGTTTCCTAGCATTTATGCATGAGTTGGTCTGCAGTTCCTGTACCCTGTGGTTTCTCTCTTATGTATCCTGAAGTGGGAAACAGCAGAGCAAAAGTCTAATATCAGAAAATTGCAGTGGGTTGGAAGCGTAATGTCTGCTGCCTTTATGGGGGGACATTGCATTGCCTTTTACTATTTACTACTATTATTTTACTTCTTTTGAAAGTGTGTGACTTTGTCATTGAATCCAGAGTATATATCCTTCTAATATCAAGGCAAATATCTGCTGTTCCCTAGGCTACTCTCCTTGAATAGTCAGATTGTTTCACAAAATAAATTTGATGGAAAAGAAATGGGGGTTCCCCACGTGCTTCCACATGACAAACTTTTGATTCCCTGGTATCCTTCTAGGTAATGGCTAGAGCAGCCATTGGTGTGGAATTTAGGTGGGTGACCTCTGAAACGTACCTAGTGCTTGGCAGAACAGCTCCCTTCTTTGGGACTGCTAACTCAGACTAACAAAACGTCTCTTTTCTCAACAGGCGCTTCATGCTCTGAGAACACCGGTAGCTGTTCCTCCTCGCCGTGTGAAAATGGTGGCAGCTGTACGGATTTGGAAGGGGGTTACCAGTGCACCTGCCCCACACAGCCGGTCGCGTACATGGGGGTAAACTGTGAGCTCCTGTACGACGCGTGCATTAGCCACGATTGCCCTGCACACATGATTTGCCACGGGACTCTGGGACTCCTGGAATATGAGTGCATCTGTAGGCCTGGCTTCACAGGTACTGATTGTGACGTTGATGTTAATGAGTGTGAGAGCAACCCTTGTAAAGATCCTCGTTTTGAATGTGTAGATAGTGTAAATGGATACACCTGTAAATGTCAAACAGGACTGAATGGAGAAGGCTGCCAAACAGAAAGCTCTGTATGCTCTAGCAACCCCTGCCTAAATAACGGGACCTGTGTCGAGGGTCCTGGCGACTATTCCTGCATCTGCCAGCCTGGCTTCAGCGGGGCCCTCTGCAGAGACAACATTGATGAGTGCGCGTCCAGCCCGTGCCAGAACGGAGCCATCTGCCGAGACAGGGTGAATGAGTATAGCTGTTTCTGTGTGCCGGGGTTCCAAGGATACAACTGTGAAATAGACATCAACGAGTGCGCGTCCCAGCCCTGTAAAAACAATGGCACCTGCCTGAATGAGATGGATCACTATTTGTGCCAGTGCGTCCCCGGCTACACAGGTACCTTTCGCGCTCATGTACTAGCCGGGTGGTTGGGTTACATCTCACTGTTCACGTGGCTCCACAGGGCGCCTGCTGCTCACTTGTCTACTGAAGGTGTTAGTGTCTGGCCTGAGAAGCTGCTGTGTTACAGCCCTGAGACTTAAATCTCTGCTGCATAATTCAGATTTCTGGAGTGTGCAGTACTGTGTCAGTAATGGCACAGCACTTGCTGTTGTGACTTCCAAGCGGTAGATGAGCTTTGATTTCCATGTTGAGAAAACCAGATCCAAGAGTCTTAAGTGGAAGCTGGGTGAGACTGGATATAATGTAAATGTGATTAGTCTTCAGGCTGAAATTAAGGGAGATGTACGAGAAAAGAGATTTATCATCAGAGAGATGGTGTTTATTTACCAATATGACAAATCTCTATCTAGCTTGTAGTCTTTTATCCTGTCCTGCGGGGTTTCTCAGGGAAAGTAGTCTTTTTGGAACAAAGCAGCTTTTAGTTGGGGATTTCTTTTCTAACACTTTCAGGTCCAGGGTATTTTGGTTGTGCATGTGATGCAAGGGTCTGGCTGCTGTGCGTGTGTGCTAACGGTGACTCGGAGTTATCTGCAGGGGAGGCAGCAGGAGGTTCTCCCTGCCTCTTATCAGAGTGGAATGCTGTTGTGCTGCGCTCCGCTCTGCCTGGTACCACTTAGCACATGAACTTTCTCAGCCTCCCTCCTTGTCACAAACTGAAGTGTTGCAAGAGTTAGGTTGCTGTGAAGGAATGCTGCTGATTAGCAGTGGAATGAAGAGAAGTTACAACATCAGGAATGCAGTCAGTGATGCTGAATCATTCCCTTTCTGATAAAAAAGAACAGAGGTGAGGAAGAAAACCACAGACTTTCTTCATAGATCTTAAAATAACTACTGATTTTGATTATCAAACATAATGCTGCCTATACAGATCAGTGGGTTTTTTTCTCTCTTTCTGCTAAATAATCAGGACTGTGGAATTACCCTGCCAAAGAGGAGATAAAATGGCCTAGGCAACTGGAGGAGCTTACTGTATTCCAAGTTATTTTGATGTCAAATATAAGGCTTTGTTTTGTGATCTGGTGCTTCATCCTGATCTGCGAGGCTCTAGCACCAGCAGTTAGCCAGGGCAGGTTGTTTGGAATTTGGGTGAAGGAAGTTTTGTGTGAGCATTGACAAGTTTGAACCAGCAGATTAGGGGGCCCGCATTCCTCCAGGATTAGGATGGCCATGTCCACTATGTGGTGAGCCTTTGCCAGGAAGCGGGGGGGCGGATTAGGTGGATTGGCAGGTGCCACTGCAGTGACTAATGTTTGGAGGTGATGTCAGGCCGTGGGCAACCCAAAGAGATGGAGCATAGCAGGGGAGTTGCATAGGAGTTCTTGTTCTGTCAGAGAAAGCTGCGACTTTGGAGCACAATGCATGACTTTCTGTTGGCGAGTAGTGTTGGAGCTAATGCCTAACCTTTAATAACATTTCATAATATAATGCTTACTAATATGTAGTATCATAGTAATTAGCATTTTGTACCAATTTAATGCTTTTTCCTAGGAATCTCAAAGCCAAGTTACAAATACTATTTAAACAAGTGGAACAATATTTTGAAGAAGGTAGAGATCACTTTGCATAGCCAAAATGCAGCTGCTTATGATGTAGAGCACTGGATCTGATTCATTTGCGAAGTGCTGATGATATTTCGGCTACTTCAGCAAACCCAAACAAAAGAAACTAAAGCTTCATAAATAAAGTGAACTATTTACTTTTGTTATAAAACTAAAACAAGTCTACCCAAAATAATTTTGTCCCTACTTTGTAAACATTGCATATCATCCATTAATTTCTTGTACTCTTATGGCAAGGTTTATAAAAGATGGCTATGTGAGCCAGTTAAGTTGCTAAAGTGGCTTTTGTGATTCCAGCTCAGCATTCCAGGCAGCACAGTTACACTTTGTTGAATTCATAACACAGATATTTCTTTCTTTTGAAATCAAGGTGTAAACTGTGATGCTGAAATAGATGAATGTGAGTCAGAGCCTTGCCAGAATGGGGCCTTGTGCAGTGATCATGTTGGGTTCTACACCTGCACCTGTGCAGCAGGTTACCAAGGAGTGCAGTGCGAGGAGGACATCGACGAATGTGCGAGCCAGCCCTGCGAGCACAACGGGACGTGTCACGACCTTATTAACAGGTGAGAGATCGGTGGTGTTTTCACAGTCAGATACGAGAAATGATCTAAAGTTGTGCTTACTGTAACCTGTCAAAATTAGGGTAAAAATCCCCAGGGTGGATTGGATTTAGTGTATTCTACATCCCTGTGGTCCCACTGGCAATAATTCAGAGAGGGATTTATGGCAGTACGCTCTACCCCTCCCACTAGCAGAACTCTTTGGATGCTCAAAGGAGAGTAGGAATATTGTTTGTTTTGCTTCCAGCTGGCATATTAGGTACAAGGTGGAGCATTATCAGCAAAAGCAACTGCCTGCCTGGGCTGAGAACATACCTATCTGTCTGAATTTACCTTTTAACAGGTAAGGGGTGAGTTCAGAGGCTCTGCTGGGATTGATCTGTCCTTCCACTAGCATGGAGCACATGGATCTGTCTCTGTCTCTGCCCCACAAGTGGGTGCAAGGACTGACAACTTAGCTCTGTCTGTTCTGTCCTCGACAAATTAAGAGCTTCTTCATTGCTCTGCTTTGCTGTCCCTCAGCTACCGTTGTGACTGCAGTGACACAGGCTTCGAAGGGGACCACTGTGAGGTGGATATTCTGGAGTGTGCCTCTGACCCCTGCCTGAACAGTGCCACGTGTGTGGAGGGGATCAAGAACTACAGCTGTGCCTGCTGGCCAGGTAGGTTAGAGAACTGTTTTGCTCTGCTGTTGTCTGAGCACATTGCAGTGCGGAGCACCTGCTAAATCACCCCACTGAGGAACGAAGAGTCAGTGATCATGCTGCATGGTCCAGTGTGGTTTTCTTTATTCTGAGCAGTAAAGCTGCCACTGCTGCCTTTTAGAGACTCTCCCAGGAGCCAGGGGACCTTGTTGCTGGGAAATGTATCCTGATTCTCATCTGTAAAATCTCCCTTCTCTGCTCTCCCTTTTTCCATCATGCTATTTTCCATCGTGTGCTAATACTTTTCTGGAAATCAGTTGTTTGGCACCTGCCTTTCACAAACTGAAATAAATAGGACTTTAGGATTTCCTGCTGGTTAAACCACAAAGTTTCTGGCTCTTATTTTCACCTTTAAGGCAGCTACAGTATTTGGGTGGCTGGTGTCAGTGAAGTTGTGTATGATGCTCGTGCTGCTGCTCCCCGGCAGGTTACACTGGGCAGCGCTGCGAGGAGGATGTGGACGAGTGTGCTGCAGGTCCCTGTCGCAACGGAGGGGTGTGCTACGAGCGGTCCAACCAAGCCTACTACGGAACACGGCCTGACTTCCCCAGTGATTTCAGCTACAGCCAAGCGGCTGGTTTCCTCTGCTGGTGCCAGCCAGGCTTTGCAGGTGAGTTGCACATTAAATGTCCCATCTGTCCACAGCTGATAGAGATTGCGGAGTTGGAGGAGGTTGGAATGGAGCAGTGTCATCTGTCCAGAAAAAAAAAAAAACACTTAGTGACTGGTACGTGGAGGGGGCACAGCCTGAGGTATCAGGGCATGCACATGTTCATCTACTGGGTGTGTGTGTGCGTTGCAGAGCTGTCTGAGTGTCATTCTCTGCCAGCAAGCCTCCCTTAACACCCCCTTTCGCTAGCTGAGGCAATAGCCTCTGCCTTTTCCAAGTGCTCTGGATACCCTATGGCTATGAAAATGCCAGGGTGGATTCTCTTTGTCAGTCTGTCATGCATGTGGCAGAATTCATTCCTACAAGATAACTGAAACACTCCTCAACAGAGGCAGCTAATGCCCTGAAGTCCCAGACAACTGTCCTAGGTGTTCCCTTGGTGACACTGCTCTCATGACAGCAGCTGTATAATCAGAGTGCGTAGGAGGAGAGGGGGATCTTGATATCTTGCTCTTTGAGTTAGAAGCTCTGTGGATGTTCTGATGAAATACTGCCTTTCCTCTCATTTGTCAAATATTCATACAAGCATTGCTTTAGCAGCTGGGAGGGGCTCTTGGAAGCAGGAGTTAATACATCATTCCTTCCTGAGAGAAGTAAGAATATGGTACGTTATTGTACAGCTGGAATGACTAAAAGGTTCTGATCCTGCCACTACTTACTTTCCTGACACTGGCAAATCATTTGGCTTTTACTTTTTTCATTTTGCCGTATTTCTTTTCAGTCATAGTATCTGTATATCAGACTGTCTGGAGAGACAAGTAATAGTTCAAGAAATTCTTTTGCATCTTAAATGACAGATAAGAGCACAAATTATGAATGCAGTTATCATTCAGATTCTCTCCTCCCTGATGCATATTTGCCCTCAAGATGGCTATTTGTGTTTTCACTTTAAAAGGGGAGACCTGCTCTACTAACATTGATGAATGTGAATCCCAGCCGTGTCAGAACGGAGGGCGCTGTGTGGACCTTATTAATGGCTTCCTTTGCCACTGCCCACCTGGATATTCAGGTAATGTTGCTGAAAGGGGGTGGCTTGGGTGAGGTCAGTCCTGGTAACTGTTGCTGAGGGCCTGGGTTATTGCATGACTGGATTCCAGCACTGGGTGCCACAAGCAGCTGAACAGAGCTGAGATGAACTGTGTGGAGCTCAGGGGCTGCTCAGGTCTGCTCAGGACTCCGGTGGCTTGGGAGGGCTGGGTGGTTTTGCTGAAGTACATGATAGGCTCTGAAGTAGGTTGTGACACACATGTTGAAGAGCCTAAGACCAGCCTAGGTAGGTGACCTGTATCCTGGAGGGAAAGTTCATTGGGAGAACTACATATGTTTTATACATGTTATGAAGGTGAACAAAACTGACCTTCAAATAAAAACATATACATGCAGAAAAAGGGGTGCTTAAAATTCTGTCTGTCACCAGTTTACTGACTACAGCAGATTGTATTACGAGCACACAAGACATCTGTAAAACATCTCTATTCCCTAACACCCCTGCATGATAAGAGCCAGGGGTTTTTGGCTGAAGGCAGTAATCTGCTATGGGGAGAGGTCAAGAGGTCCCTGTGATGTGAGCAGATGAAGCCTTCTCTGTTTACAAGGGACTGGGGAGTCTGGATTCTTCCCGAATGCCCTGCCTGACCCTGGCAGGTGTGGGTTTCCTAGCAGTGAGGCAGTGACGTGGTGAGACTTGCCCACCCGCTCCGCTGGAAGGGGCACAACCGTTCGTGCCGAAGGTGGATGTGGCTGGTGCCTCCTCCCAGTGGAAGTGGAGAGAAGATAAGGTGTCCCAGGTGTCTTCCTGTGTCAGAAGATAACTAGCTATTCCAATAGGTCAGTCCTAGCTAGCAAACTTTTCTTTTTTTCTTCTTTACTCTGTGATTTTTATTATACATGCCTAATGTTTGTTCACAAAGATATAATGATTTCTTTTATGTTATTGCCATGTTCATTAGCTCAACATGAAAACTGAGAGGAATGTCTTCTAACAAATAAGCCCTGCACCGTGGTGTGCAGCTTCTCTCTGCCTGGCAGAGGCTACTTTGGTACTGGTTTGTGAGCGCCCTTCTTTGGAGCTGCGGTCCCTGGGACAGATTTTCTTGTTTCCATGCCTGCCTGATGCTAAACCTTAGTTTAAAGTGTTTGTGAGCATACTCTTTGTTTCCTTTAATTTGATACCAAGAAGTAGTTTATAAGAAAGGTGGTCCCCAAGACAGTATCATACGGTGTAGTTTTGAGGCAGGTGTGGCCTTTCCGCAGTGTTGCTGCCATCTCGTGGGAGAAAGAAAAACTTGAAGCCAGGAGAAACCTTGTCCTTTAACTTCTTGGAAGAGGAGGTAGCGGCTTTTCTTAGACCATTGTAGGGCTGAACTGAAGGAAACGTTTTCCATGTGCCTTCTGTGGCTGTACTGATGGAGCTGTCCTGCTGTGAACCTGCAGCCCTTTCCTGGGAAGACCCAGGACAGAGGTCCTGTCACTCCCAGAGTCTCAGCCCAGCTCCTGGTTAGCACATTCCAGCCCTCAGGTGAATTCCTCGAGGCGTTTGTGGTAAAACTTGTTTGCTCACTACCTAATTTAGGCTAGGTCAAGAAAGACGTGCTTTTGTGGGTGAGGCTTTTAGCATAGGCTTTTCTCTAAGCTCCACATTGGTGTTGCTACAGTAGTTAGAGTGCTGCACTCTGGATAGGAGGTGTCCAGATGAGAGGGTTTGAAGCTTATGCTGCTTGTCAAAATTCCCACTACCCGCTGTGCCCATTTTGCTTTTCCTGTCCGGTGCGCCAGCATCCCTCGCAGAGCACAGCTCTCGCTTTGCTTTACCAAACTGCAGGTCTCTAAGTCTTAGTTTGCTCCTGGGCAGAAAAGCTGACAGTCAGCACAGAACTGTGGGCAAAGGAGAGCTGGTGTTCCTTCCTTGCCTTCAATTTGGGGTTCATTAGTACTTGAAGGGGATTAGAGACAGGTTGCTCTTCTGGATGTTGCTTTTGGTAAAGGACTTTGTCTCAGCGAGGTGGTTCTGAGATATTAACGTGGCGAAAGGCTGGGAGCCGTCCCTGAGATCAGTGAGGGCATGCGGAGGAGTGAAGCTGACAGGGAAATAATAGCAATTAATCTCCTCTCCTTTGTCAATTAATCCCAGTATAGTCATGCTGGGTAAACAGCTTATTACTTCATATTAGGATCACAGAGCAAGTTTGTGAAGCTTCCCATGATGTTTCTGTTCAAAACACATTTCTGTGGCAACTTAGATCTGCCATGAACTTAGACTTAAGCTGCCTCCGCTGATTAAAGTGAACTTGCTACTCTGAGGAATGCTTTCTTGGGGCTGCAGGAGGCTCACACTCTGCTGCTTCCCTTCATCTGAGGAATTCGGGGAGTGTTGGGATAACAGTAGGAGTCAGGTCAGGAGAAAATCTTTCCTTGCAAATTAACTACCTCAGTCCTGCCTTAGTGGTGCAGGGAGATGAGCTGAGACTTCCCCTGAAATGCAGTTGTCCCCAAAATAACGTGACCTGGGAGAGGTCATAGGAGGCCCTGGAAATCTGTGCCGTGCGCCAGCCTGTGCTCGAGTAGAGCTGCACCCGGCGAGGGTGTGAGGAGCGTGGAGTGGAGTGTTGTGCGGCTGCTACACGAACAGAGAAGGAGCATGAAACTTGGGTGGTCTTGCAAATGACTGCTGTGGTTCACAGAAAAAGCATATTAAGAAAAGCTAGTCTTCAAAAAAAAAAAAAAAAAGGAACAGAATGAATTATTTATTCATAGGAATGGTTTTGCCCATCACGGCATTGGTTTTAGGCTAGGAAGTTAAAAAAAAAAAAAAAAAACACACCACCAGTTGGAAGTTTGACTAGTTCTTTCCTTAAAAACCTCTAAATGAGTGCTTGACAAACTCACCTGGGCTTGAATTTCTTGGTCATGGGTTAAACGTAAATTCCCATGAATTAAGGGGGAGATAGTTCTTCCTTCTGAACATTATTGGATAGAATTATTTATTTGTTCATTTATTTTGTGCAGATGTTTCCGAATTTCAGGTTATAGAGATGGGCCTTCACAGAAAAGGCAGCTAAATAGTTAATATAGTAACGAGATTAGAGGACTGTTAGCCCTTAGACAAAATCTCTTGTAGTAAATACAGCGGAAGGGGAGCTAGAAAATACTTCATAAGACCCCCCGCTTCCTTCTGTGAGGTGGATGACTTCTGCCTATGTGCTGTAGACAGCAGCAACATGGCTTGGTTCGCAGATTCTCTGTAAAAATGTGTAAGCCAATGTTAGAAGAGTTTAATAGATTTTGTCTTAAGAAAGGCATATGAGAGGTCCGTTCATAGCCCTATAGTTAAACAGACCATTTATTGGCCAGCAATTCTGATAAATTAAAATTGATTTCTTTACTAGTGAAAATTGGTGAAGTGCAGCTTTATGTCCTCTTCAGAATCAGGCCAGGCAAATACCAAGGCAGAGCAGTATCTCCTGTGCGCAGGTGTGTCCAGACTGCTGTGCTCTAAGGGCGTCTACCAAGAGGTGACTCCAGTTGCTAATTTCTATCTAAGAAACATGTATGAAGCTTGGACACCTCTATCCAAACTTCGCTCTCCATTTTCTGATATTTTGCTGCCAAGATATCTTGTATTCTTTATCTCCTGCTCATCCAAGAAGTTTTTACAAATGATTAGGAATTCTGAGAAGTTTTGAGGCTAAATGAATGCTCACCATATCCCTCCCACTTAAAATATCTCTGAAATTGTCTGGTATGTTTGGATTGAGTGAAGCAAAGAAAGTTAACTAGCTACAAGAGTTGCTGGAATGCTTTCTTTTAATATCTTAAAGTGATACTGCTAATGCAGAGTCTTGACTCTGCCTTGTAGGAGTTCTTGTTTGCTTCGACCTGACACTGATGCTATCACGGACTGGAGGCTTGGAGAAAAGCTCCCACATGTAAATAACACGTGTTTTCTCCCAAAACAGGTTCACGGTAAAACAGAAATCCCGTTTGGGCCCTACTGCCTGCAGTCTCTATTCTGGAACCTGTCAGAGTGGCCCGGGAGGTGGCAGGGGCAGGAGATTGCCCCTTGACTTTCCACTGCTGGAGCTGGTGCTGCGGCTGCGGCAGGGCTTTGCTGTGTGCGCGGGGCGATACGCTGCGAACACGCATTCCTCGTGTCAGCACTGACAGGAGCCAGCTGGGCAGCTTTAGAGCAGGCTGGATTAGCTCTCACTGCAGCGCAGGTCTCTTATATTGGCCAGCTTCATCTCCAATCCCCTTTTGCCTGCCTGGCATCAGGGAGCGCTCACGCACATTCCGCTCTTTCAGTCCAGCCATTTGGCTTTTTTCCCCCCCCATTCTCCCCCACTTTTTTCTATTACTGTCACCAATGTCCACAAGGAGTCGGCCATGAAATCTGTGCTGATTGGCGTGATCCTGAATGGAATTTTTCTGCTAGCAGGTAACGAGATCTATACGGTAATTGCAGTGTGTCCTGGCTGTTTGCGTGCCTGCACAGGGCAGGGAGCGATTAGTGGTAGCTGGAGGCATGAGGAAAAGAGCAAGAATTCAGCAGAAAGGAAGAATGTTTTTATTTTGAGGGGACCTGAAGTTTTGTTTTGGAAACCTTAGGGCCCAGGAATTTCCTTGTTGCTGCAAGGTGAGCCCTGGGCAGTCAGTGTGTCCCAAACGCATCGTTGCTACAGTTTTGCCCCACTTGGGAAAGCAGGATCCGGTTTGGGGGTTTCTCCGGGGTGTATGTCCTTACCTCATGCTCAGGTGTACTTTGTGAACACCCCGATGGCTGATGTTAGTTCTGCAGAACACTTGTTTTGCTTTTTACAGAATGTTTTGGCATTTTCCCTTTTTCCTTTAGTGATTTAGAACTCCTTTGCTGCAAAGTAGCTTTTGCTTTCGCTGGGAGGACAAATCCTCCGCCAGCGCTTCTCCCCCTCCGTCCCCGTCTCCCTGAGCGCACGGTGGGAGAGAGGTCAGAGCGGGTGTTGCCATGGAAATGGCAGGAATGGTGCAAATATAATTGTGTCGGTCCGTTTGTTGCTGCTAATTCTCTCTGTCTTTCTCACTCTCCCCCGTGCCCCCTCCCCGCTTTGCCTTGGCCCTAACAATAGGAACCTCATTAGGATGCAGCAGGGAAGGCTGCCAGGAATGCGGGGCTTGGGGAGAGGGGAGCCCGGCGCGGCGCCCCGCTGCCCTCCCAGCCTCGGGAATTGATGGCAAGGGCCCAGGGACTACCTCGTACTCCAAGCTCTTTTGCTGTGCTAAATTACAATCTCTTTCTTTGTGTTGTTTTCTTCTTTTGTTTGTTTGTTTGACGTACGTATCTGGTGAATTATATGATTCCTGTAGTATGCATAATGAATCTTTACTCATTAATAGCAGCACATTATTACTTTCAGAGAATGGTAGTATATGAATTTTAATAACGCATCTATGAAATAAGACTGTTCTTGTCACGTTGATAACGCTTTAGAAATGCTTCTGGGAGTAGGTGTGTATGGAAAGGCTAGTGGGTTCACGCTGGTAATGCTCCAATACTGGAGGCTGTTCAAGCTTAGCCAGGTCTTGAGTGTCTGTTTCTAACCCAACTCTTGTGGTTTGGGGACTGTTAGCTTGAACACTGCCAAATTAACTGCAATATTTGAAAATAATTGTGTGCAGATAGCAGTATTGTAAATAGCACTTGTCTGGTTTGCAGATACCAACTTCCACCGCTTTTAACAAAGAGAAGAAACTCATTAAATGTTTTAAAGTCACCTGATGATGTAGCGAATTAGATCGGTGGCATAGCTCTTACTATTGAGCTATTACATAGCTCAAATATTAATAAAGATTCAAGCTAAAAGATATAGTGGTAACAGAGAGGACTTGCAGATTAACTTAGGTATTATGGAGTCTCCTCCTTTTTTTAATTTCTGTGAAGGAATGCCTAAGCTTCTCATAGAGAAACAAGGTACTTTAGATGTCTTTAATACCTACTTTCTGGTGGGTTTGCAAAGACTCAACTGTCCATGTTTGGGGGAAGATTGGAATAATGGGAACAATCCAAGAAATGATCTGCACTTCTTCCTACGGTAATGGCCTAAAGCAAAAATCTTGTTATTCTGGAGCTGGGAAGAGTTCCTTCATTTCGCTGGCATCCCCTTCGTCATTTATACTCTGTCATTTTCTGTCAAAATCCTAAGTTACAGACCCTGCTGCTAAGCTGAAATTAGCATCTGGGGAGCAATATGCAACAGAAATTTCTTTCCTCTGTCTTATTTTGGTGTAACTGAAGAATTTGAAAACTGGAGATTTTTAAATGAAAATGACAAAAATCCCTGGTGACAGTGGAGCGGTGAAGGCAGCACAGCTGGCGGATGGAGGGGATGGTGTGATCAGCACAGGGTATATAAGGAGTTAGTGAGCGGTGTTGCCCTGGGTGACTGGTGAGCCGCAGGTGACACTGGCTGCCAGGAAAATTGGGTGTCAACCAGATTTTTAGAGCTCTGGCACCATCTCCTCTGCTATGTGTATGTTTTCAAAAGTGCTCCAAATTTGACTCTGATGTTGTGCTGGCTTCTAGGAGGATAAAAATACATCAGACGTTGTTTTAGAGGCTTTTCCTTCTCCTGCCTTAGCCCTGCGCAGGCTGGCTGCCTGCTGGCAGAAGCAATGACAGTGATGAAGATGATGCTTGTGTTCCTCGAGGAAGAGCTGTCCCCCTTCCTTTCTCCTGCTGAGCACCTCCCTTCCCTCTCTGGGAGCCGGGAGGTGAGACAGCAGTGTGTAGAGAGCTGAAGTGTCAGCTTATTCTTTCCACCCGTTTGAAACAAGTAATCTAGAAATCAAACCAGCTGTGTCCCAGGGGAAAGCTTGGTGTTTAATTAGCCACCAGCTTGGGGTTGTGCACTCACCGTAGGGACTAATTTGCCACCTGGTAAGGAGCGCTCACCCCGCCGGTGCCAGCTGCGAGGCCGGGAAGCGGTGGAGCAGGTGTTGGTGCTGCCTCCCTGTGCTCGGAGCCTGCTGGCCGGAGGCGCTGCCGCCCGGGACAGGAACGTGCTGTGGGAAACGGGGCGCTCTCCTCCCGGCCAGCTGGCACCTGCCTCCTCCGCACTGCTCTGTCTTCCAGAGATCGCAAATTCACTGCGTGTGCGCTGCTGGTACCTGAACCGCTGCGATCTGCTCCTCGTTGCCCCGCTGGTATCAGCAGCCATTGGCGGTACGCAGGCAGCGGGTGGTCTGTGCGCTTCCCTAGC
>JAUBNY010001105.1:1242594-1259729 GCA_032275445.1 Crypturellus soui | reverse complement strand
GAGCATCAGCAGGGCAGGACAGTCTGGAGTTTAACAGGAAGATCATCTCATGTCACATATTCCCCTTGCCTGGACCCAAACCAACATGCAGCCCTTATGCTGTGCAGCACTAATATTTTGCTCCTATTAGTCCTAATTGACCAACAATTACAAGTCAGACCTTAAAACACCACAATATTGGCCTAGAAATCATAACTATATATACATTTTTTTTTCTCCTGGGCCCTAAGTGATTAGGGTAAATCCACACTGCTTTTACTTTTTTTTTCCTGGTTCCAAGAGAGTCACAATCTCTGTTCTTTAATATGAGCTGAGAGTCTCACTTAATTACTTGACTCCAGGACCAAGGACTAATGAAAACAGAATTTCCCAAGGTTTATGATAAACGCATGAGTTATCAAGATGTACTGAGGTCACCTCCGCTTCCATTTTATTTGGAGACTATGAAATAACATAACTTCTTTTTTCCTTGGTAATTCAGATGAGCCTTTTCTTCTAGCAAACAGCGTCCAACAGGAGCAGCTCCAGGGTAACACGCTACCTACCCTCATCTCTTCCCTCTGCTCTCCTCTTTCCTACGCTTTCCGCTGCTGGCAGCATTCATTAGTCCTGCTGCTCATCCACACTTGTCCTCCCATTTGCTGAACTCTTCTTCTCTTACTGAAATCAGCCGACACCAAATGAATACTACACAGGCTAACCCCAGTGCTCTTCCCTGTAGGAACTCGGGTAGATGGAGGAGAAAGGAAGGAAGGACGGAGCAGCAGCTTTGCTCTGCCTCTAGACCAGGGAACACTTGTGACGGACTGCACTGGTTTGCCTGAGGCTGGACCAAGCCTGGATTTGAGACACGATAGTGCCCATCGTGGGCAAGGATTGCTTTAGCTCCACTAGACGAGCATGGAATTCATGTAAGTGAAAATAAAAATTACCTTATATATTCATGTGTAAGATGTGAGATTAAAGCTGAAATTCTGACTCAGGTAGGTGAAGATAATGGGACTTGCAGGCCAAAGAGCAAACTGCCCTATGAAAACTGCCTGAAATGCTACACAAATAGCTTTCATTGGGGAAATCACTTTCTGTAACTGTTGCAGCAAGCACCACATCCCTGAACCGCACAGATCTGACTGGCACGGTAAGACAAAACTCCACAGGCACAGTGGCAGTTTTTCTCTCCATTAAATTTGCCCACGGGAGGGGTTTGGCTGCGTTCGGTGCTGTGAATCGCAGGCAAGACCAGGCAAAGGGCAGCGAGGAATAACTGACGTGGAGCTTCACCAGAAGACACAGCTATTTGCCCTTTGCCAGAGCTTCATTTTTAATGTTGATGGTAATATCTGTCACCAGAGTGGGATAAGCAAGTATATTTGAATTATATGAAGATCATATTTACTGGAACTGCCTCTGATTTGAAGTTAATTTGTTAATGCAGCAAAACACATTGTTTCCGAAAGGTCACTAGGGGAAGCTGTGTTGGAATATCAACTTAATTACCTGTGCTGTAAGGATGAAAGGGTACAAAACAGCACTTAGGTATGTTGCTAAAAGCAGCTAAATTGCTATTCTAGGTACGTTCCTAAACGTATATACTGTAGTTTTTGCTGTGAAGCACAGAAACATCTAAATTAGTGTTTTCTTACCAATAGCTGTTTACTCACATACGTTTTTTCTCTAGATATTTTCTTAATTGTCTTGCTCCAAATACTTCTAAAGCAACAAGACATGAAGCAAATTTGCAAAAAGCCAGTTTTACGACTGCAAATCTGCCAGAGTTTTACTAATTATCAAACAAGTGATTTTAAGCCATGAGATGCTGGAGGGAAAAAAATTCTTATGTTCACTTTTACACTGTTAAAATATTATTTAAAAATTATACATTCCTCAGATCATCAGGTAGCTATTAAATATCCAAGGGACTTTCACATTACAGTTAGTTAATTTTTTATACTAGAGAAAACATTACAAAAAATCATTTTGGGTGTGTGAAGTAACAGCTGCTGAACCAAGTATTATCTCAAACGAACTGTGAATGTCTGTTGAGATACAGCAATTTTTTTTAAGTGGTATTCAAAACAGAGCCTTTATCGGGCTATTTCATTTGCAGCCACAAGTGCAACCAGGGAAAAACGGATAAAGGAAACAAACTAGACCAAAACTTGCTTGCAGCACATACGGGAGGAAGGGTTTGTCCTGCTCAAAGCAGTACGGAGGGGTGTTCTGACAGATTTCCAAGGTAAAATCTTTCTTACTTTTCTTCAGAAATTCAGGACCAGTTTGAAAGCTGCTTGCAGGTTTTACAGATAATCAGGCCTGGGGGAGAGCTGGCCGTCCTGAGCACGGCCGTGCTCAAACATAACGTGCTGCAAAAGATCTGAAGCGCTGACTTTGGAAGAATGTGTCGAACCTCAACTGAACACTCCATAAAGAAAGCGGGGGGTAGAAAATAACAACACTTAAAAATGTATGGTACCTAAAAAGATTCAGCATGGAAAGCAGATGGAATCTGTGAGGCAGCTGTTTTATTACCCATCCAGATCCCTGCACAGCACACGCTGCTTTTTACATACTCCCATATGCACAGCTCACAAACTGGGATGACAAGAACAGTGCATGCTTTACAGCATATATTTTTAATTTACACTCTGAAATACTTCAACAGAAATCTGCTGGGTCCTGTGACAAAAAAATCTTCACGTATTAAGGGATGCCTCATTCTTCGCGACGCACTGGTACACGGGGAAGGTAGCCTGAATCTGGCAAGCCGAGCAATGTCTGTAGCTGTGCCAAGAATTTATGAATGGGGAGGGAGACAACCACAATTAAACCCTCTGATTAGTTTAATGAGAAAAACAGGGACTACCCCCTTAACCTTTTCTAGCCAGGAATCTCCCACTACCCAATAGAGATAGAGGGAGTAAGAGAAGGAAAGGAAGGAGCAGTCTCGTAGCTCCTGCTTTCCCCAGCGCACACCAAGGGCCGGGTTTCAGGAGCCCGAGTCCCACCGGTGTCTGGGCAGGGCCCAAGGGGACCCTCGTGCTGTGCTGAAAGGCAGGGGGATTCTGAAAATCTACCTTTTCTTCCCATCTCCCCTGGCCGAGACCCACTCTGTCCTTCCTGACGAAGGAGGAAAGATCCCTTTTTTACGGTGCCTCTCAGCACAGGGCACTGGGAGCCTTTCTTCAGCTGGCAGTGCTAATAACTTCTACCTATTGATCTCACGCTGTGCAAACAATCCCAGAGTAGCTAATATTATATATATACACACACACATACACGAGCGTACCCATATATGCACACAAAAACAGACAACGTGACACATTCTGCTCTAAACCTCGGGCTTGCAGAGCGCTGCGGACAGCAGGACTGCGGAGCTGGGCGTCGGGATCACCCACTTCGCCGGGGACGGGACCGGGCCAGGCTGCAGCACACGGGGCCTCGCAGCTACCGCTACAACCAGCTTGTTAGGGAAGAGCAGCGGGAGAGAAAACTCCAAGAGCACCGGCCGGACTATTGCCACGGTGTAGCCTCATTCATACCTACGCCTTTTTAAAAATATGCACTTTAAACAATAAATTTCTTGGTAATTTGCAACAATTCACTAGCTTAAATGTGTACACCCATTTTTAGGTATCAAGAAAAAGATATCAGAGCAAAACCAAAGAATTGTCTACTTGTAGAATGGACTTTGGGGTAAATGCCTCTGAGATGCTCAGGTCCATGCAGACGCCCACAGCCCGTTCTACCTGCTGCCCTGCCCTCGGGGCAATCCCTGGTGACTATAGCCGGGTCTTTGCTTCATTCCCTTGGCACCAGCCCAGAGCTTCCGTGGGTCTGCGGGATCGGGCGCTGCCGTTACCACTGCCTCAATCCTAGCAGGATTCACTGAGCACACAGATCTGCTCACGGTACTAAGGCAAGTTTAACACCCAGAAAATGAGAGAGCTCAAGGCGCTCCATCATGTGATACGCCTCAGCCTGCGAGCAGCACAACTTTCATTTGTACAGAAAGAGAATACAACCACAATCCCCTATTATGTTAGTGCGGGATGAAAGGACCATGAAAGAAAACTCCCATAACTCATTGAACCATGGCCATTCTGGATTACCAGCAAAACAGCAAGGAGGTTTTTCAGAACTATTCAGAGGGATGAAAAGGGGGAGCGTTTTGAAAGATAATCTCATTGAAAGATGTCCAAAATTCCAACGCACTTCTAGGAAAATTAGGTATATTTTGCAGGGGCCGGTTCTCGTTCCATCTGTTTCTCAACATACAAGGATGGAGAGACATGTTATAAAAAATCCTAGACCCCAGGAATATATTTATCCCCATGTGTTAAAGTCTATCCATCTACTATCTCAGCAGAGTTTAAAATCACAGCTAATAGGTTAACAACTGTTTTTCTTCTGCTTCAAATGAAGAATATCAGAAAGCTGGGGGAATATTCAGCTTCCCAATTTGTACTGACTGCTCACTGCTACCTGCAATGTCTGTTTGACAGGACTGACATTTTGTACTGCTGTGAGATGGGAAAACGTGTGACATTTTTATTCATGGTGGCGTACGCCCTTGTAATGATCAGCCCTGGTCGATGTGCTTACTGCAGCAGCCCCGAGCCCTCGGAGAACAAACAAGAACCGGAGGTGCCAGCAGTTCGGCTGCCTTATTAAACACCACCAGGATTCTAACGAAGAGCAACTGCTGGAAAATCTCACTGTCAAATCCTCAAGGACATTGTCAACGTGGAGGTAACTACATATATTTTTCATTTAAAATACCAGAAAATCCAGCAATGCGATATTAAAAATAAAGACCCACACCACTTTTTTTTTTTTAACTGGTCATTTCATCAGCTTTACATCGGGCTTTCAGCAGACCTGATACCAGATCTCTAGTCAAGGAGATCACACAACCCACATGATTTAACATGCTGGAAAACGGGCCTATCCCTTATTATCCTCTAAAGGTATTCCTCTCTAGCAAGGAGGATACTTGGATAGAAAAATAAATAAATAAATGAGCTAGCCTCTCATTTAAGGAGTTCTATAAACAGCAGCGACTTTCTGCTTTGCACATCTCCATCATTCACCGTGGAAGTCAGCATAATGAGGGTAGCATTCCTCCACACGAGCACACAAAACTACACGTCTCCTGGACTCCGTACAGCACGGCCGCTGCGACTGCTACACGTGCTGCTAACAGGAGTCCAGCTCTGAAGGACAGATCCCCGAACACCCGGCCAAACAAGCAGCTGTGGTGTGGTTAGCAGTTAGGAGAAACCTCGCCTTCAGAACTCCCTCCTCCCTTTAATCTTCTAGTCTAATCCAGGGCCCAGAGGTCAGTTCAGACAGCTTGGGCCTAACTGCATCTATCCACCTTGCAGTAATATATACAAAACTTCTGGAGGCTGGTACAGGTTGATAGACTAAGCAAGTCATCCATAAGCCCCTCTGAACCCTTCTCAACTTGTCAATCTAGGTGATTTGATTAGCCTTGCATGCACTGATGTATTTATTTTATATGTATGTATTATTTATAAAGCACAATTCTGCTTCTAGATGCCAGCAGTGATGGACCACGATATTCCCTACACGGTAGTTACGGGTTCCTCGACATAACAGGACTAACGAGGAAGCTCTGCGCACCCGTTACCGCTGCTGTTGCTGTCACGGAGCCCTAGGAGGTCGGCTCAGTCACACTCTTTTCTCCACACATCCAGATCCGAGCGTTATGGCATCCGACTTGCACGTACCCAGGGCAGTGGATTTATTCTGAACATCCTTGTTTAAAAAGTGCTTGAAATGCCAAGAAGGTTGGCAAATCCTAGAGGCCGCAGTGCAGAACGTGCGGGCTTGCGGACGAACACCTGTGCTGGACACCGGAGCGGGGCAGCACGATGCTGCTACCCAGCCTGGGCTCCCGCGCGAAGGAGCCGTGCCGCTCGCTGCGGCAGCCGCGTGCTCATTAGAAGGCGCCGGCAGCGAGCAGCCACCTCTGGGTACGCTCTGCAGGTGGTGCACATCTTCCTAAAGAGAGAGCCAGGTCTCACTTGTCAAATATTTACACGCATGACAAGAGTGCAAGCCTTTCAGTTAGATAATTCCTATCCCCTGGATTGGCATTCCTGCAAATCTTGCACACCACAAAGCAGAATTTCCATCAAACGCATTATATTCTTGCTCATTGATATTGTTTTTGTTCCTCTTCTATGAGTAGTGGCCCCTAAGAACTCGATAGGACATCTGAATAGTCTCAAGCACGTATTAGATGAACAAGCACTTCTGGGCCAATGCATTCTCCTTTCCCACAAGGTGTTTTCTACTGCGTAACAGTGAATTCCTGTCTGGAAGGAAGAGTCAAGGAAAGGAGTGACAAGAAGAAATGAGGGAAGAAAATGTGTTGTTGTTTGTTTTTGAAGACAGAAGAATCGTAAAGGCGTATAGCTTTACCAGATCCATAAAGAACTGAACAGATAGAGGAAGAAAATTTCACGTGGTTCATGGGAACGGAATCGTCTCGCTCGTAAGGGTAAGGCGGGCTGGCAGCTGGTTTTCTGACTGCCGCGGTCGCCTTGGCCAGGGCAGGGAGGCTGGCTGTGCAGTCGCAGTCCGACTCGCTCCGATGTAAGGAAATGACCTTGTTTTCCCCTTTCCCCTTGGTTTCCACCTCAGAGCCGCACAATGCCCGCCGCGCTCCCGGAGTCGCCTATTGTCCCGAGGCACCTGGGTGTGAAGGGAGTCCCGGGCCGGGGAGCCGCCTTCCTCGCTTCCGCAGCCGGGATCCCTCCCGCCGCCTGCCCCTGCCCTCCCGGATCCAGCCCTGCATTCCTGGAATGCGGCTGCCTGGTTTCTCCCCATCCTCCCCCTGACCCCTTAATACTGTTTAATCTTCCTGAGGACGAAGCTGCCCTGCAAAGCCGAGTTGCTCGTTCTGCATGTCTAGGCGCCAACCCCAAGCGGGGAAAATGACTGTGAATGTGGCTCCCCCACAGCAAATGCTGAAAACAGCAAATAAGGGGGCAATTTCCATTTTATGGCTTGTGAAACTTTAGTAACAGTAGGAATCAGCTTGGAAGAGAATTTTGGACAAGTCCTTCACACTCAGATAAGTTGCTTTGGTGGGATGAATATATTTTCCTTTTGTTTTGCTGCTTCCAAGATTTACATTAGCCCCTAGAATACTAACTATTCCCTGTTTGTCTTGAAAACAGAGTAGGACTGAATCTCTTAAGCAAACATGAATTTAGAAGACTCTCTTCTATTTTATTAAGCTTTACCTTTTGGCATCTAAATGGATAAAATATTCTATTTGCAGCTAAATAAAAACAAACCACAGAAGCATAAACACACCTAAGCTGACAAAAGACACTCTAATTATACAAGAAGCAATTAGAGAGCACAACTGGGCTGCCGGTGTGATTTGCCTCCGTCCGAACGCTCAACCTCCCCAAACGCTCAACCTCCCCAAAGGACGCGCCTGGCCGCGGCTCGGCAGGGTGGCCCAGGAAGGCCCTGCGGCAGCAGTGACATCTCTGGTGGCCCACGCAGAGCCCCTGGGCTCAGCCACCTCACGGCACCGCCACCGTGTCCCTATCCCCAAGGCAGCTCCCGATTTGGGAACTGTCCCATTTCTTCTCTGTGGTTCTGGGTAACGGTACGGTACGTGTTTCACCATAGCAAGACCTGGTGCACTGGCAGCCTAGCAGGAAAGCACCGTCTTCTGGACGGAAAAGGCTGCTCAAATATCAGATTCAGATACAAATCTGCCTTCTCTCCTAGCCAAGCTCTCAGTTTATAATTTTTTTTTTATTATCTATTGCAAAAATAAATACATATGAGAGAACTGAGAAAGCCTACTGCTCATTAAAAGCTCAGCAAGATACTTTGGAGAGCTGCTGGCGCTATTTGGAACAGCCATACAATCACCATCATTAAAGAGATGCCTGCCTTTCCCGGCTCCCTGGCTTTGGGGGCTGTAACATATATAAATGTCACTTATCTAAATATTTGAATGCAATACTTGAGCCTTGTGTCTCTACAGGAAAAAAAAGAACTTCATCAGGATAGTTTAGCTTTTTAAAAAGAAAAAAAAAAAGTCTTGCAGTATTTCTAATTTAATTTATTTTCTTTCTTTTTTATTTGTGGCATAAATGCAACTTCTAAATCAAAATTTATATTTAGGGTGGAGAGATATTAAAAGCTCCTCAAGCAACAAACTTCTGAAACTGGACAGGAGTGAAACGCAGGCTTTAATAGCTACCCAGCTCCAACAGTCCATGGAAACTGGAAGTCTCTAACACTGCGTCCTGCGAGTCCTCCTTCCTTATACCGAGCATTAAAAGATGAGATTCTAGCAACTAGAATTTCTGTGGCTGTTGCATGAAAACAAACATTTTGTTAAAAAAATACATATATACATATATATATCAGATCAAATTTGCCCAATACTGCAACAGATCCGCAGCATCTCAGGCAGGGTGCTCCCAGAGCAGCCCCCAAAGCTGCTTGTGCATCAGGAACGTGTCTGAGGAGCCACGGTGACCTGGACTCACGACCTTGACCTGCCATTGGAGATGACAACCTGCCTGGCAAAGCAGAAACTGAGCAAGTCCCACTGATTGTCCATAGAGCCCAAGGATGAGAAGGATAAAGCCGTGCACCTACCCAGAAGGTGGGCGCACACGTGGGCCTGCCTTTTCGCCCAACAGCGAGTGCAGCCCAGCCCTCCGCACCGTTCACTGGAGCCTCCTTGCCTTTGGACACCCGACCCGTTCATCCTCGCTAGTTAAACCTGGGCTGCCCCTGTCGCTCTTGCTACTTGTTCACTACCATCAGTCCAAGTGCAGGAGAAGCAGCCGTGGTCACAGCCCTCCCTCCGCTTCCCTGTCCCCTCGTAGTCTTCTCCAGAACACCTTGCTTCACTCCTATTGCTTTGCCCTGGGCTAGCTGGCCAAAATCCTCCTCAGGGTCAAGCAGAGCTCTCTTGCCATGGAGACCTTTCCCGCAACGTCGTGGTGTGACAGAAATCACCATTAAAACAACTCTGTCTTTAAGAGCCTCTTAACTAGCATCCAAATCACCATCTACCAAGATGAGCCCCAACGCTACAAACTCTCATGCACGCAGATAATTGTTTGCAAAGATTTATCAGCAATCAGCTAAAGCGCTATACAAAGGATTTCAAGATATTTGCTGGCATTTTTTGTTAGCTAACAACTGCAGGTACGTAGCTGTGCTTAGGAAAGCTAGAAACGAACTTACTATAGGGCGCGAGATAATGAGTTAAAATTAAAGGTTGCTGCTGGCTTGGCAGCCCATCCCCCGTTAGCTAATCTGTCATGTAATGAAGAGAAGCACCTAGCGCGGGACAGCTCGCTGCCGGCTCGCTCACCGCGAGCTGATTAAGAATGTTCCACCACCAGCAGACTGCAGACCTTTCCAACAAAAATAAATAGACTGTATGCAAATGTGTTTGTCACTTTGACAGCATGTCTCAATTAAAGTATCTCGCTGCTGCTGGTAGCCTCGCTCGCTGCAGCGGTATGGACGGGGCTTACTGCATTACTGATACACAGGGCTTGACCCTAATCCACATGCATGCATTTTAAAAAAGTCTGCCTTTGCCATATACACTCGCATAATACTAGCAGACACAGAAAGCAAGTGACAATGAGAAAAAAGCCTCTTTCATCCTCTTCGGTTTATAAGAGCTGTGAATGCACAAACAGCCCTTATTTCAGAGTTCTGGTGGCTTTTTAATTGTTCCCACCTACTGTATCCCAGGCAGAGTTAAAAGTGACACTGAAATCTCTCCCTTTAATCACTAGTTAGAAGCCATCTCCTGTTTAAACAGTAATTTTTGCTGCTTTTTCCCTCCCAAAAGCCTTAATTTATTTTTCATAGACCTGAACACCTTGCCTTTTGCATGGAAATGTGATTTAATTTTCACTTTGCCATGAGGTTATCAGCAAAAAGGGACCCGTGAAAGGACAAAGGCTCTAAGCGAGGTAGCCCTACAACTGCCAAGTTAGATAATTTTTTGGAAACCTGACATTTGTAATGTAATGGCAGTAATAAGCATTTAGCAAGCGAGTCTTTCACCGCAGCCAGTGGTTCACTAGAGCTGATGTGTGTTTCCTTTGACACAGAGAAAGTGATCATTAAAAAATTTGAAAGTGGCCATTAAAAAAACTCATGAATTTAAAGTCACATTTTCCACTTGATTATACATTTCATTAATCTACCAAAATGCCTGAACTATTCATCCTTCATAGAAATCTAAAGAGAAAAAATGAAAATACACTATAGTATTATCTGGATTTCTGACTGTTTTAAAGGAAATGTAGCATTTTCCTGCTAGAGATAGGTGGCTATATTTCTCCAGTAGTCCCAATTCCTCTCAGCTGTACTGGCACGGAAAATAAGTGAAAAATAAATCACTACCGCAAATATTTAATTGGAATGGAATCTGTTTGAAAAAAAAGCCTTCAACTACTTACATTCTGCACAGTTGCCAAAGTTCTGAAATGACAGAGAGACCTGAAAATAAAATGCTCTGAGCAGTGGGGTATGATGTATCTGATGTAGCTCTGCTTAATATCGAAGCAGGCAGTGCAGTTATACTGACTAGTTTCTATTATTAAATGTTCATCTATAAATCTGGTTTGCCTCACATTTTAATTCCCATTCCTTTTATAACTGCTTTTGTTATAACTGTTTTAAAATCACTTTTCTTAGGTGAAACCATGTACTTACTTCTCTCATGATAATAATACTGTAAAAGAAAAAAAATTGCAAACCAAAATAATGTTACTTCCTGAGAGAACACTTTAGAGTAAAAAGCTGGCAAATTCATAGTGAGCACTGTACGTTTTTCTATGATAATCACAACAAATGTAACGTCTTCTAAATAATTAGCTCTTAACAAAAGAAACCAAAATCGCTCTTTTGCAAACAGATTGAAAGAAACGTTGTAAGAGTAACTAATGTGCATAGCTCAATTGTCAATACTGGAATAGAAAGCACACTAATAAGCTATTAATTGATTTTTCCATCCTAGTTCACCGCTTTTAATTTTCAAATAATGTTAAAATGCTTTAATAGCTGGATGTTTTGTGTTGACACTAATGATCTGGCTACATAACAGAGGATATTTTAAATTATACACCATCAGCCTTGAGAGTCACAGCATCTTTGCACACTAAAAGAGCAAAGTAGATTATAACATGGTTTTAATGATTTTGTATTTTCAAATGGAGCTAGAATGGAGTTTTCCTCCAAAAACACTGTGTGAACAGAAGGAATCAGTAAAAACCACAAAGGAAGGTTTTTGAATCCCACTTATACAGGTACATCATTCAGTTGCAAAAGTTAAAGAAATGATTGGCATATCCTACACAGTGCCTTTCCTCTGAACTCATTTTCTTTTTGGAGTTTCGAGAATGCTAAGAGCAACACATACCTGCCCAAAGTGCACTGTGATGGGTCTTCTATCCTCCCTTAACCTGGGGTCCTTCTTTTCAGCGGCGGGAGAAGGTGCTGGCCGTGGCAGAGCCTCCTCGGGTGCCGCAGAGCAGCCGTTCTCTGCAATGTCCTGCGTGGGGGAAAGCAAAGAGCATGGCCAGGACGTCCCTCAAGAAGGGAAAGGGCACAAGGAGACACTAACATGTCGTTGTTATGAAAAAAACAAGTACAGAAAACTAAATATTATCCAAATAGAACATTCTGTTGCACTTTGCCAAGCAAAGCTTGGGCGCACCCAGCACCAGCGCTGCCTGCAAACACCCAACGTGAGCAGGAGCATCTCTGACTTAAACCAGCAAAAGCCAGGAAACGTGCAGGGAGAACCACCGGCTCAGACTGCCATTTGGGGAACATGGAAAGCCAAGAAAAGGCTCGTCCTGCCTTTGCGGAGCTCTTGAAATCTGGAATTGCCGAGCTCCACACGGCTGAGCTTCGTGTGGCCGGGTGACGCTTGTGGAAGCGGCAAGGGGAGCCGCATTCCCCGCGCCCTCGGAATGGGCCCAAGACGCTGCCCGGCAGGACGTGGGATGGTCGGCGTTGGCTCCTGCCCTTACCCGTGGGCTCGGCAGCGCAGTGGCCCCGTGGCCAGGGCGTTTGCCGCCTGCTTGGCCGAGGGGATGAGGGACGAGGGCTGGTGGCAGCGGAGCCGAGGCGGCCGGGCCCGCGGCGCAGTGGGCCCCAAACCTTCAATCCCTTTGCAACAATGTGGAGGAAATAATGCTCGGTAAATATAGAGAGAAAGCCGCACGCATGGCAGCTCTGCAAGCCTGACCCCGGGCTGGCGGCTGCCACCGACACCGCTTTGATGGGCTGCCCTTTGCCATGGCCCCGCGAGGCCCCGGCTCGCTCAGGTACAGTAATGAGCCGTGTAGGCTGATGGCCAATTAGGAGCGGGGCTTTTGGACACCGGCTGACCTAATGTGTTTAGGTCAAATGAAACAAAAAGCTGGCTGGACTTTCTAAGGGGCTTTGTGTGCTCCACACAGAGGCTGAGAGACCTTTTTAGCTCCAGCTGGCAGAGCGGTGGTTCAGCACCGTGGGCACACGGCGCGCCACGGAATTAGCAACTTCGGAAAGGCAAACTAGAGAGAAAAACTTTTTCCTTCCCCCCAGCAGCTGCACAATGCCACCTCGTCTGGAACAAATACAACAAAGTGCGCTGGGTTAGCAACAAAGAAGCCTAAAAACAACCCGAGCACAAGAAATGTAAGTTTTTCTGAAACTTGCAATAGTTGAGCTCTAAGCTAGCAACAAACCAGCACGGGAACCAGCCGCGGGAGGAGGGGAGGCCGCACGCGCTCCCGCACGAACAGGAAGGCCGTTTCCCTGCTCCCGCACCAGCACGGCCATGGAATGGTGCCAAGCTCTGGACCCGTTCTGTGGGGCAGCACGGGACAGGCACCAGAGCACCTCGCGTGCGGGAAGGGAGGCCAGCGCGGCCCCCAGGAGCCGGTCAACAACACCGAGCACCCTCCCTCCAGGCAAGATCCCCCAAGAAACAGGCCCAAAAGCTCGGAGGCAGGGGCAATGGGGAAGGGGGGAGATAAGGACTACAGACCCAACACGTGGTGGTGCCAGGAGCAGCTGAGCTTCCTCAGGGCCGCTCCAGAGCCGGGCTGCGATCCGCAGGCGCCTGAAGGCTGGGCCGGCTCCGGGCCGGGCACCGCCTGCCACAGCGGCCGCCGCGCGGCGCCGCGGGACGGAATTTTTTTCTCGCTTATTTAATAAAATATGAGAAATAACTGATTTGATACCTCAACATTCACTCAAAATCCTGAAAATTCACACAAAGGAACACCACCCTTTCTGGCACCGAAGCTAAATTTACCTCACAAAAGCCTGGTTCCTGCCTTCAGCTGAAACACACCTGAGCCTAAGAGCGAGAACTGGCTTTAAAATGGCTGCCGCGGTGTCAGAGCAGCGAGACCTCCAGCCCTCCCGAAAACTGGAGGTAAAAATCGAGAAAGGCAGAAACTTAGCAATGTTTCAGCGGCCTTTTAATGAAAATAAAGTGTAATTTAAGAACACTATTAAAAATACCCCACACCTATTGCTTGAGGGCAAAAAGTATTGTACTGATTGGTGGAAAAAGAGAATGACAACTGTGTATCGTGCTCCATAATTTATATAAACAGCACGTCCCCAATGCCTGTCCCTGCAGGGGAAGTCTTTGCTAAACTGAGTTATGAATTTACTATCCTAATGCACTGTGACAGAGGAGAACGCTTATTTATCTATTTATTTTAAAGGAAAAAAATCCCAAAACTTTAAAGAATGAGTAAATAGAAAGGCGGATATGTAAAGTTAGCTATGTAAACTGAATAAGGTTTTCCTCCACTGAAATAAACACTGTGAATATTTCTAGGATTTCTGTATCATGGACTACAAATGCTGTCCACTAGAAACACAAGAAAAACATGTCAGAACATCTAGAGGGATTCTTTTAATTATTTTATAAACCTCTAAATGAGATGTTTTCAGCCGTACCAATAATAAAGCCCTAAAACCCACTGATAACAGACACTAACTAGAGCCACACAGGGATCTAGTAGGTAAAATAATGTTGAATACATTAATGCCAAGTGCCCAGCCATTTATGAGCTGTCTTACGCGGCAGCTGTCAGTAATATTCTCCTTACTGAAAGTTGAGGATGGTACCATTCACATGCCTCCTTCTTCCTAATTCTATGCAGTTAAGCTTCAAACGAGGCCAGTAACAGAGTGACTTGACCACCAGGCTCCATTTGTGAAACGGAAAAAGCTGCCTTTACAGGGGGAAAAAGGGGAAAAAAAGAAAAAAAAAGAGAAAAAAGAAAAAAGAACAGAAAAAAGTACTGCAGCAGATATAAAATAAAGCTACCATGCTGTATCTATTAACAATTATTTGCTATCACTCATAAGGATTCTCTGAAAACTATTTCTGTTGCTTTGAAATACTGTACCACAAATGAACAAGGGATGGAAATAGAGCCCCATTCAATCTCTACTATCATATTAAAGAAGGACCTTACACACACCACAGTGACCTCTCAACAGGTCAATCCTGCATTTCCCATTTGCAATTCAAACCCAAGACTGGAGCAGACCAAGGGCAAAATGGGCTCTTGATTATATTTAAGAGGTCATCATTGCTATGCAGAGTTGTAGGAAGCAGACCTCTAGCTTTATTGCATTTTTAAATTCTATCTTGTACAGACGCTGCTCATATTTGGCAGTGAAAACTGGAAAAGGGATGTTTATATTTGACTTTCCTTACCAGTGGCCTGCATTCTTTTTGTGTTAATACCAGAAAATAATATCTGTTACTCTATTAAATTCAGTTTAAGAAGAATCTTAAGCTATACTTAGAACATGGAAGAGGAACATGGAACTCCAAATCTGATAAAATTATGTGTTTAATTATGCCAGAATTTCAAACACAAAATAACCATGTATTGCAAGAATATACCTGAAAAATACGTTATCCTAAGTTGAAAATTGGTAAGGATGCAGTAATGGACTTATTAACAGGGCAACTTAGATTGAACATAATGTTTGAGAGTTGCCAAAACAATATTTCTTATTTTTTATCACCCTAAAGAGAGCAATACCTCTTTTCAGAGTTATCTTGTAACAGTGAATTCAAAAAGGAGAATGGAGCTGAAAAAGAGCAGATTTACTGAAGGGAAGAGAGGTAGAACAGCGTGTGTCAATTATTTATAGAAGTCTTAAACTCCTGTGAAAGCACATGTTTAACGATCTTACTTACAGAAATGCTAAATAACAAGGAAGGTGAAACAAAATTGGTCCATTCATTTATAAATGTCATGTGTATTTTAAAAAGAACAGTTCGTGTTTGAAGGACTAGGGAGACAAGAGCAATAAAACAAAGCAATGAATGAATGGAGAAGGTTCTCAATATTTTGTATAAAAAATTCACAGTCTAGCATATAATTATATTAGCATTTAAAAACTGGAAATCAATTTAGTCATTTTGCACAAAACCAACTACATTAGATGCACGAGAAGCTCACACAAAGCTTCATGAAAGTTCCATCCAGAAGTAAAACGTTAGGAATGACAGAAAAAAAATGTGTACAGGCAAGTGTTCCATGTTTCTATCTTGTATTTTAACATTACAGTCAAAGTGGCAGATGTAAAGTAATAAATGCGATAAAATAGCATGAA
Source organism: Crypturellus soui (assembly GCA_032275445.1). Lineage (NCBI taxonomy): Eukaryota > Metazoa > Chordata > Aves > Tinamiformes > Tinamidae > Crypturellus > Crypturellus soui. The sequence goes on along the minus strand of JAUBNY010001105.1, from coordinate 1,244,039 downwards.
AATAAACTGAACCAACTTTATCTTTTCCATGAATCTTTAACAATTTGCTGAAATTTGTATTTAGAGGACTAACAACATTTGGATTGTTAATTTCAAAAGGTTGTAACCTAACTTTGGAATAACCCCTTTGTGGGGGTTATTATTTTGTCGGTGTGCTTAGGCAGATTTCTGATCACAGCAAAGGAGTGTATTTGCAGTGTTACCTTAAGATGGTGGTATCAGATTTAGAGGGAAAAAAAATACTGAAATATCACACTTTAAAAAAAAGCCCAACAATTAATATGCAATAAATTGAAACAAAAATCTGAATGAGAGCTTCACAGTTATATTAACAAATTAGCTACTGTATTCCCAGTAGACTCTTAATAGCTCTGATTCACAGAATAAACAGAGTATCTGAAATAAACCTAAAGGCAGAATTAACCATTCCTCCATTCAGTATGTATCAATATGACCATGCATCTGGCTTGAAACAAGCAATTAATATTGGCTAACATACTCCTGGAACACAGTTCAGCATTCCCAGAATCTTACTGTTTACAAACAAAAAAGCCATTCATAGAACAACAAACAGTTTGAGTCTGTTTTGCTGCAAAATTCAAATTTAAAATGAAAACCAAATCTGATATAATTTATTTGTGCCTGAACTTTAAAGCAGATACTCATGAAATGCGTAAATCATCTGCCGAACGACAGCCACTCTGTTATTTTCCCCGAGATATGACTGTCGAAATAACAACCATTTGCCATTTGGAGAAAGTTCACTGCCATGACTGCCCCGATCCGCGAAGCCCCGGCACAAAGGAGAGGAGAGGGACCCCTCTAAGCAGAGCACTCAATTTTCTGGCTTTTGTGGGTTTAAGTCAGAGCCTTAGTGTATTTGAAGATAGTTTTTTTTTGTCTGTGAATATTTATAACAGTGTGAAAAATCCAGGACAGCTGGTAATGCATTTTGAAGTGTGCTAACAACACCGTATCAAACAGCTTCCTATTGATCACATAATGCTTTTTGTGGCTAAGTATTTCATACATGGTGCTTATACATTTTGAATAAAAACTTCAAGTACCTTTTGCTTCAAGCGGTTTTTCACTTCTTTTATTCCCATTTTTGCATGATCTTTTGCCTGCGTGAAAAATTAATTTAAGTTAAAATCCCCTTCTATTTCCAGCAGTGACTGTGCTTGATTTCAGGGCATCAAGATTTACAAGATTCACTTCCTCTAGTTACTAAAAAAGGCATGGAAAAAAAATGGCACAAGGGACCAAAAACAGGTAGTAAAACAAATAAAAAGCTAAAAAAAAAAAAAAAAAATCACTCAATGCTGCAGAAATTTTGCTTTCTCTGTTTGAGGGCAGAGACATCTTTTGTGTTTTCCCCTTCCAGACCTTAGGTCTTCCCTTTGCTATATTTACCTCTGCTATAGGTTAGCAATCAATAGTGATAG
>JAUBNY010001105.1:1220553-1231485 GCA_032275445.1 Crypturellus soui | reverse complement strand
TGCGCTGATCCGACACCTCTAAGTACCTCCTTTCAGTTTCTGGGTTTCTTTCAACCCTATGAATTAATATTCTTATTCCAAATTCCTTCTTTAATTCTCCCGATTCTCTTCCAACGTTACAGTTCAAATCTGCCCAGCACCCTGCTACAAACCTCCTTAGGGCTGGAGCCGAGGGACTAACCACGTAACTCTGGAGCTCTGCTGCTCTCCGGGCACCGAGCAGGCTCTGCGGGTCGAGCTGCTCCGACGTTGGTTCCCAAGGAGGGAGCATTGGTCCAGTTTGTCCCGGCAGGCGTCTCCCGGCTCCGCACTGAGCCAGGATAGCGCACGGGTGTCTCACGAGAGCCTCGGGGCCCAGAGGGCTCCTGCAGGCGCACGGCAGGGCTTGGGAACCAAGGGAGCAGCAGGGAAGAGCAGCAAGATGCCCCGGCTCGGCGGGCCGGTGCCGCGGGCCCACGCACCGCACACCGACTGCTGCGAGAACTGCCCTGGAAGAGCCACCAAAGATTCACACTGAAAATAGCCTCGAATCTGCATGCACTTGCCTCTTGAGCCGATTTTTAAATTATTTTGATTCATTTTGCACTGTTAAGCCAAATACTCAAACACTCATATAAAAATTGTTGCTACGTATTAAAAAAATAAAAATCACACAGGTTACACAGGCAACTTTGTTCCATGTAAAATCTTTGGGCATTTAGATTTTTACCCTATATAAATACTTCAAACTTAAAAGCAATTCCTAAGGTGTTAAGGAGTTAATACGCTGTAGCACGGCCACTGTAAATAAGCCCGGTTTAGCTCGGCATCAGCCCGGCGGAGCCATGGGGCTTTGCAGGTGCGGGCAGTAATTAAGGGTTCAGCACGAGTACCTGGCGAGGTATCCTGCTCCCATCCCGAGGAGGAAGCCCTCTCTGCGGAGAGCACAAGAGCTCATTAATGAGGCTAATTAGGTGTAAAGGGGGTAGAGTCTGGCATCAGCTGCAGCTTATAGTAGCTAATCATTAAGCTCTGTAATCTCTACCCTAGAACAGCAGATGATCATGTTCCTAGGTGACTGATGTTGCTAAGAAAATTTCCAACACCTGAGTATCTGACCAAATACTTTTTGGTGAAGCTAAAAATTCCCTTAACCCAGCACATGCCAGAGTGCACTGCGCATCGTTTCTTCAATCACAGCAGTTTTAACGGAACATCCGAGGAGATCTGGGCTTGACCTGAGGTCTGTGTCTTTCATTTCAGAATTAAAAGAAAACAAAGCCGGGGTACGGCAGGAAAGCCGGTGAGCAGCGACTGGCAGGGCAACACGCGAGAGGAAGGCAGAGCAGAGCAATAATGCTGGAAAAGAGCGGTCACAAATATCTCCTGAAGGTTTGTTAATTCTCCCTGTAATTTCTTTGCATAAAGCAGTGAAGATAGTTACAATACCATGGGGAGGAAAGTCTTGTTAATAAATATGTAAAATACAGATTTCTTTGTACTCATCTAATTCAGAATGAGAAAAAGGACATAATTTCCATGGAGAGAGAATACATGAAGGCAGAGCTCAGTCTGGAACTTGTTCTGAAAAATGAGTTGCGTGGAGGCAAACCATCTCACAGCCTCGACACGACCTCAGGAGCCGATCAGGCAGAACACACTCTATTGATGATCTACTCCTCCCCTATTTCTCCAATTGAGTCAGCTTTCAAAAATTCAAAAATTTAGACACAATTAAAAATCAAGAATAGTAGAGTATTATTCTACTGCAATTATTTTACACGCTTGTAGTATGGCTTGTAGTCATTTTCTCCAGGAGTTTCCATGAAGTTGCTGGTACCCACTTTATTATTTCCACCTCTGCATGTTATATATGAAATTACATTAATTTACATCAATTTGTAAAGGAAAATGCTCAATGAAATTGCATGTGTTTGAGCCTCTTATTATTTGAAATTGCTGTGGTTGAGTGCTTCCATCTACTCTCCGCAAAGCTGATAGGACTTCGAAGTATCAACAAAAAAGATTTTGCCAAGTTGTTATTGTTTCCAGTTCTGGTATTACTTTTTTAATTTCACTATTTTTTTTCTTAGAATCCTCCGGTGTGTCACAGTCAGGGGATGACACTGCTGCCGCTACAGTCCTTGCTGCAGCACTTGCATTCGGAGAGGACGCGCTCGTCCTGGCACTGCCCGTAGTGGCAGTCGCAGCCTCTGCCGCTCGCGGCGCATCGCACTCGGTGCCCGGGAGCGCTCCGAGCCTCCCGCTCTCACAGCCTCCCTTTGCAGCCCCCGGCTGCCTCTCAGTCACAGCAGCTGCTTGTACCACTTGTACTGGGAGCGTTATTCACTTGCACGTACTTCTTGACGCTAAGACAACTCCAGAGACACGCTTGACGTCCTAAGCTTATGAACACACGTGCTCTGGTTTCCACTTAAAAGCCACCAATCATTTGTGCATCCTCCTGTCTTTACAGGCATACAAACTGTCTGGTCCGGTGTACTGGACACAGAGAAACTTTTAAAGTGTCTCATAACAGAAAACCTACAAATAAGAAGAACATCCTAAGGAATCCTCTTTAAGGAAGGTCTTGAAACGCTTATATACAACTGAAATAAAGTATTTGGTGCTAAACATCATAACAATAGCCATAAACACTACAATGTACATCAAAGACCTGTTATTAGATGTTGTCATATCTATTATATTTATCGAAAATGCGTGAGGTAACCTATCTTTGTAGGTCCCTGAATGATTCACGACTGAATATTAAAGCAAAATTTCTTAGACACAACAGCTATAACTCCTGAGTTGCCATTAAAAGCTATACATTTTATAAAGGATGTTTTCACACTGTCTAAGAACTAAGTGGTACAGGTCATTTGACTCCAAACTGGAGGAAATTCGCATTTTTGGTGAGGTTCCTCACCACTCGTACAAAAAGCAGGTGCATTTCCTCATTTTCCGTTCACTACCTGAAGTGTTCAAGGATTAAAAAGAAATCTGCCACGCACGAGCAGAAGGACTAGCAGGCCCCACTGCGGTCGGGAGGGCTGGGCTGGACTCGATACGAGCCCCATCCTGCCTGTGTCCCCCGCGGCTTCGACCCGCGCAGATTAACTGCAGCCTGTGGCTCCCAGGTGACAGTGGCTCTCGCACCCAGGCGAGGGTAGCACCGATCGACACTGGTACCTTGCAACTCCTCTTACCATCTACAGGAAAAAAGGCCAGTAATAACTCTCATAACAGTATAGAAATCAATAGAATTGGCTGATAAAAAAAAGTCTTGTAGCCAGCATCAAAATATTTTGAATAATTTGGCACACGTATGATGAAGACGAAAATACACCGGGTAAAACAGGCTTTTACAGAGGCCTGGAGATAACCCCCCTTCCCCAGGAATAAATACCCTGTGGCTCCTGCCTCTCCCACTGACACACGCACAGAAATAGTTCTCCGATAGCACAGAATGTTCCCAGCAGCCAAGGTGCAGCGCAGCTTTTCAAACAGAAGTGTTGTGTCTTCTGAAGCAAAACTGTTACCAAAAAAACGCAGAAAGCCTGAAGCAGAGATGGGATGGGAGAGAGATCCTATCCACTCGGTGATGAAGCACTTCCTTGGTTTCCTTTTTTACTTTTCCTTATGACAAGTAATGTAACTCTCTAGTAACATCACTTCTAGCGCTTGAAAGATGAAAAAGCGAGAAGAGTAAATATATATATATATAGAACACGTGGCCAACAGAAGAACGGAAGAAAGCAGATGCTTAGGAAGGAACAAAGTCTACACGTTACTTCTGCCCTTGCTATTTTTACTGCACTGGGATTTTCGGCTCACGGATTTCGCAGAGACGGCTGCTGCTCGTGGCTTAGGTAAATCCCAGCAGATCTGTCAGATACCCCTTGAACCGGGGAACATCCCCGGTAAGAACAGCCTCGTCCCGCGCGCTCCCAACCTTTGCGGTTGGACGCTTGGTACTGGGCAAGGTGACGAGAAGTCTGCTCCTACCCACCCTCTTGCTAGCACCCGCAACGCTTTTTCCTGTAAATAACACAATAAAATTGTCTGACACACACTCTCTCCAGGATCCACGCAATGCTTTATGGAAATGCTTACAGAAATCAGGTCTCTAAGGAAAGGAAAGGAGAGTTTAGCATTTGGCTTAAATACACCAAAGTGTACGAAGTAAACAGAGAAAAGGGGGGAACAGGACTACAAAGTGTTTTAGCCACGGTAACGAACTTTATTTCTCCAATATCTAACCCGCCACCGTGGCTATAGGTGTCCGAGTTTCATCTGCCCCCTCAAAAGCAGCGCCGAGGAGGGCTCCAGGCTGCGGCTCTGCTCCCGCACGGTTGCAGCGCTCCTGACAAGTGCTCCATTGTTCCTTAGCCCTGTACACACTTCATTTTAGTAATTAGCTGTCAGAGAGGGCCCAACAGCAGCTTAGTATTGTCTGCTCAAATCATATTAATGAAATGCAATCCACTGAAATGTCCTGAATGCATAGCTGTAATTGCATTAAATAGAGAGGCTGGGGACAGCAGCAAACTTCAGCTTCCGAACAGGGCATTACGATCGAGCACATTAATCCATTATTTCTTAGGGATTTGACAGCCAATTAATATTACAAGGCTTCCGATACAACAGTAAGGACTGATGTTCCTGCATTACCTTTTTGTTTTGTTTGTTTTTAATGCAAAATAGGTGACATTAAACTCTGGGATATCACAGGAACAGCTGGGCACAGCATCGTGGTGCACTTTTAAAGGCAGAAAAGCCAGAACTGTAGGCTGCAGCATTGCAAACGCCGTTTTCACTTCTGAAGCTTCAGCATGTGCATACTGAAGCCCACGGGCAGGACCCCGCAGGGTTACACTGCAGGCAGCGTCAATACACCCAAATAAACCCCTCACCAGGTCCGTCAGGTTTCCAGGCTCCTTCCCTGACCACTGGCACGCTGTGCCCAACACCACCCACTGGAACTGGTTTCTTCTGCTGCAGACTGCTCCTTGAGCTAAGGAGCTTTTTCTTTATTTCAGGTTCCAAGTTCCCCATTGCTACAGACTCCCAAAGAACAAAATTTGGACAAGATTGCAAACAATAAACAAACAAACATGCATGGGAAATATCCTGTGGGTATAATAGTCTTCGGAGAACTTTCCTGCCAGTTATGACTGCAAAATTGCTAGCAAAATTTAATTAAAATTGAGCACAATAAGCTATGACAAGGTAATGGGCAGGCAACATAGCTGTAGGGCAGAGTTATGATGCCCAGAGCCCTGGCCAGATGTGATGCTTTATTTTGGTTCTGTTTGGCAACTATTTTCAAGATATCTGAAATATTTCCTAATTATAATGAATTGGACTGCTTTTGAATTTAGAGTTAATATCTGGAAATTACTTTAAGATCTGCTAATCTGTTAAACAATAAGAGATTTTTAAGACTTCAATAAGATCTATTCTTTAATTTCACTCATGTCCATACCTACATAAAAGAACAATCTTTTTCATCTGAAAACCCATTACAAACTAGTAAATACCCAATGAATTATCTGTAAATAAACCTGCCTATTTATTTCCTCTCAAGGGCTGCAACTCTGAGTAACATTTACCTCCACCGGTGAGGGTAACAACCAAGTACTGCATCACACCAAATATCTGAAGGAAAAGCAATCGAAAGCCTTGGGCAGAACTTTGACTTAGGGAAATCAATTCCAACTCCTTTTTGCAGGAGATTGTTTCTTTGCTCATGTTGGAAATTCATTTTAAGAAAGCTAGAACGCAAAGGAGAATGCATGATTAAATGACATTTGGTAAGAGTACACATATTTCATAACGTTATGCTTAAAACCCACAAATCATGAGATGTGACATATGTATGTTTTAAAATTGTGATTAAAAAGTCCTCTCTTCTAACTGGAAATTCATTATTCCAATACAGAGAGTATTTATAATTTAACAACCGCTTTTTGGTAGAGATATTTAAATATCTGTTATGACTAAAAATTATTTACCTTAAGCATCAACTTCCTTACTTGAATTTGGCTTCTGTATCAGCTAATTAAAAACCTTACTGCCTTCAAGCGTGGAACACAAAATGCTGGTATATGTAAAAAGAAAGCGTCTTCTGCTAAGCTGTTCTGTATCCTATATCCTATATTTTTAGTGCAGAAGATGTAATATATTAGTAGTTGACCAATGTATGCCAGACTGCCCTTACCTACCGACGGCTCCTGAAGGCTGGCAAGCTCATCACACTTGTAACCCCTACAAACTACTTGGATTTTCACGGTTAATCCTCTAAGAAAAATGTTGAGATAAAGATTTTGACCATGCATTGAGAGCCTCATTAAAAAAATCCTCTGAAATATCTTTGATTTTAACAGAACAGAACTAACGTATGCAGAATCACTTGCAGCTTTTAAAGTACATTCAGAGCAAAAGTACGTCACATTTGTTTTCACAGTACTTTTAAGAATCCAGAATAAGTTACTAAATCTGAGTAAAACTGTGAAATAGAGTGTTTGAAGACTACAACATTGAGAACAGGTTTTATATATTTAGAATCAACAGTAAATATATATGTGCATATAGGACAGGCGCATGGCTACTCACAGAAGATTTACTACAATATTTCGTATTACATAAAGCACAGAAAACTAAACATTGCATCAAATTATAGCAAGAGAGCATTATACTTGGACACAAAAGTAACCTTTAAGGAGTTAAAATATCCTCAACTACAAGTCAAGTTGAAACTTATTTAATTAGGTTCAGTACTTGAAAAAATTAAATAAATTATTTCATTAACTAAACCAAACTCCCTTAAAGGCAACAATATGTTCCCTCTCTGTCAGGACAGAGCGCAATGAAATCTTTATTTTAATTGGGGTTAGCTAAGGGGCCATTTGGCTTCAGATGCTTTGTTTATCAGCCCTAAGCTTTACAGCTTAGCCAATACTTGAAATATTTTATTATAGAATGATTTCATAGAAGAAAAAAAAAGATCTCTATCCTATCTTCCAAATAGTTTTACATAGAGATTTTAAATGTGCATTTTCAAAATTCAAAGTACAAGGTGAGGGCACCCCAAAAGGAAACCTGGTTTCCATTTGCACTATGATGATACAGTAAATATCCAAGTCTCCTTTTTTAAACAGCCTCTGCCCTCAGCCGCCCAGCAGAAGCCGCGAGGACCCTCCCGGCCAGAGACAAACCTCAGCAAACCAGTGTTTTGTGCAAGGCTCAGTCACGGGCACAGCTTAATTCCCATTACAAAAATTAAAAGGCTTGGGCTGAATTTTGATTTATTTCTTATAAAACCTTCAAACTTTACTAGTGTTCCTAAAAGTGTAATAAAAAAAAAAGAACAAGAAAACTCCAAACTGAATTTCCAGAGGATATGAAGTTGAGCAGTATGATATTTTCACACACTTTTCTCCTGAGCTAAATGTCATTAGAATGTATGTATTGTAGAGATATTCTCTTACAAAAATTACAAAAAATATTTCATAGAATTCCTAGTTGCCTTCTGTAGGATTTTGTTGTTATGTTGTTAACAGCTATGCACATACAATGTACCAGGGTACAATAAATAAAACTTTGTGTAAGAAATAAAAATTTTCAATAGTATTTTAAGTCCAGTTTAAGAATGCGATTCTTAAAATAGTTATACTGTCTTATCATCATTTACAGAAATGAAACCATCACTGCGGAACCTGACAGAATAAAGCTCAATTCAAGCAAATCACTGAGCTCTGTTCATGCTTGTGCTATAGAAAACACAAGTTCAAATTAAACGTATTATCCTTTTTTTATATATATATATTTTGTGTTGACAGACATATATTTTTCTTTGGATATCTTTTTGCATATCTTATCTGCACTGTTCCCTCACGAGAACTATTATAAAATGAGCCACTTCTGCCTCTCGGTGGGTATTTTGATTTGATAGTAATCACAGTTTCCTCTACAGTCTTCAAATGATCATCTAACAAACAAGTAAAAGACTTAAATTGCCATCAATACGTATACTTTTCTCTAACAACGCAAACTAATTGTATATCTCTAATCGAGAAACACATTTATTCAAAAAAATCTAGTGAATATACCAACTATTGAGTTCAAAGCAAAGACACCACATGTGTCTAAATAAATATCAAGGCAGTGTCGGAGGTAAATGAGGAGAGACCAGGTGAAGTGTGTGATGTGTTAATTGTATTCAAAAAATAAAAAAATAAATAAAAAGAGAGAAAAAAAAAAGCGCCAAGACAGAGCAGCTGAACTTCCAATTATCATAACGGTATCTACTTCGCAACACATTTTCAAACTTGAAAGAGACATTTGCAACCATAGGAATTGCGAGCAGAATACCTCCAGCTGTGTCTGCATAAATCTTGCACACGCTACATACACAGTTTATTTAAATACCAAGTAAAGTTATGACTTACAAAATGCATATTTCAGTCACAATAGAGTATCTGTCATTTCCAAAAGCTTCTCATCATCAAATGAAAGGAAAACAGAAAACAATGAATTAAATTAGAAAAGAATAAGATAAGAAAGAACCTTTCCATCTGATGTTTTACTAGAGTGAAGTAGTTTGTTTGCTTAAAGAACAACGCATCTATCTGCGGCGTTTACACGTCTCTGCCCTCCAGAAGAGCAGGATGAAGGACAAGGTGGTCCTCAACGCTCTTTGCTTTCTCGCCCGTAGGACACTGTGGCGGCTTCCTTTGCCGCAGGAGCCGCGCGAACGGGCACGAGGCCGCGTGCGAGGTCATGTGTGAGGCAACGCGAGGCCGTGTGAGCCACGTACGAGGCTACGCAAGACAAAGCGCCTCGGTGCAGTTGTGCCGATGAGGCCAGGGCACCACGGGGACGGTCCCCATCACGGAGGCCGACACTGGCACCCGCGCCTCCTTCCCTCTTCCACCCACCGAGCTCCACCACCTACTCATGCAAACCATCACCAAGCACTTTCCTGCCTCGCACGTTAATCAACTACCCATTTCTGCACTAGAAGCCAACACTGCAATTCACACTACATCTGTAAGCGAACGTCTCCCACTCCCAGGGCAAAGACCACAGCGGCCTGTTCTCCTTTTACGAAGCTGTTAGTTTGTCCTTAACATATATCCAATTTAATATTCTGATTCTTACCATCATTTCAACAAGTTTGTCTACTACCAAGGTCCACTTTACAAAACTGAGTACCAAAATCTCTTATCATCTTTCTTCAAGGGCGGGCAGGACCTTTTGTTCATCTCTCCTATGGGGTGGATGCAGCCTCAGCCTTTCCCTACCTGCAGAATGGTTTTTTTTCCTGGTTTTCCTAACACAAAACATAACTTCTCCCAGCTCATTTAAAAAACACACAGTCACCGAGTGCCTTGCGCAGCAGCAGAATTGGACGGTCATGTTGCTTTCTGCGTGGGGTTGTTTACATGCTCCATTATTCCCAAGTCCCCTGCGCTTTGTTAGAGCAGGAGACATCGGCGGCTCCGCAGCACGGCGCCGGGGCCGTGCGCTCTCAATTAGACGCACGGCATCAGGAGGAAGCGTGCGAAAACCAGGGGCTCAAAGTCAGTCAAACACAAACGAAGGCTTGAAGCAAATTGAGGAGAAACAAACAAGTGCATAAAATAGAAACCACACGCACATAAAAGGCAGAAAATCAGGTGAGAAAGGCACAGGGGAATAATTTATCAGTTGGATGTACAAATCCTGCCACTGTAAAGCTAAAGTTTCCTGGTGCTGCTCCTCACTGTGCAGCTTCACTGGTAATAGGAAGATTTAGAGGCTTTTGAACAACGCTACTTTCTTTCTCCAGCACTAACACAGTGACCCGGTCCCGCTTGGGGGATGAGCACGTCATTTCTCTGGGGCGGAAAAGTTCCTCGCACAACCCGGGTCGCTTCTCGGCACGGCTGCACGTGCCAGGGCGGAACCGCCGCTCTGCGCACCGGGTCCCCCGGAGCCGCCGTGCGCCCGCACGACACCCGGCACGGGGCCGCGTCGGCTCAAGTTGTGCTGCTGAACCTGTTCTTCTGAGTCTTAGTAATTTTAACTTCATTTGGCATTGTGTTTTCCTCCCGATACGGCATATGGAATTACAGAACACAGTATCTCAGCACGTAACAGTATGGAAACTACAAAATAATTCTACTTACTGCATAATTGACTGCTGGAGGAGGTTAAAGAGACTGCCTTTCAGTTTCATTATGATATCTCAACGTACTCACACGTAGAACGTTAAACATACTTCAAAAAAAACACAGTAAATGATAGCTAAAAAAAGAGTCATTTTAAAGGTTAAGAACAGCAAAAGCAAAGGCTGAAACTTTGCGTATAGCTATAGACAGACAGATCACAGCAACAACAGGCTTAACAGAAAAAAATAAAAGTATTGTCCCGGTAGCTATTTTTTTTTAGGTTTTTTAGCTTTTTGATGAGAATTTTCAGTCCTGCATAATGCATCTGCTAGACCATTTCAGTCAATGGTACGACTTAAGAAGAGTTACATACTCAAACTGTGATCTTTGAAATGCTACAAATCACCACAGTATCTTCACATTAGGGGGAAAAAAAAGTCACAGGTCTTAGTTCCAGAATAAACACGAATTCACTTCATCTCATTTTTTTTCCCATACAAACAGAGCGATAGAACAGGATAAAATACTAGAGGTTGGTGGACTCCTATTAAATATTCATCAATAATAACTTTAAGAGGAGCACAGAAAAAAGTAAGCAAAACAAAGTGCTTTGTTTTATAAGCTTCTGTTCACTGTTTCCCCTGCATTACCATTTTTAGCACAGAGTTTGTATGCCTCTAATATAAACATCATCATCTGCCTTCTTTGTGTACTCTACATGAATAAACAAAGGCTCTCAGTGACCAAAGGCCCTCGCTAGAGCTTGGCCTAGCCAAAAGACGGGGTGAAAGGGAAG
>JAUBNY010001105.1:1206166-1219084 GCA_032275445.1 Crypturellus soui | reverse complement strand
GGCTACAGAAACACATTCCTGCAGCAGTGTAACTGCATCTGCTATCTTAAAACATAAATCCTTATGATTAGAGTTGCAGTTTGATTTGGATATGTAAAGTGTGAGCTACTGATGTCCTCAGAAAGTGTTAATTCGGATTTCACAGTCCAGGTACTGATTTGTACATACAATATGGAACCTAGTAATCTTTTACAACCATTAAATCTGTCATGTTTTCAAAATTGATTTTTTGACATGAAATATTTTGAACAAATGATGACATCCTCTGTGGTCTGTACAGACTCGGTGTGAACTCTCGCCATGCTGTACTTCTCCTAGGATCACATGTGTATCTTGGCCCCGTCAGCACAGAGCCCACAGCAGCAGTGTGTGGAGCTGCCGAGCAAACGGACCAACACTGAACACAACTGCCATGGGAGAGAGAAAACGGGGGAGAGAAGAGGGCTCCAGCTGCCGCATCCCCAGCGCAGCAGGCCGGAGACACAGGGCTTGAAACAACACCACACCTTATTATTTATAAAAGTCACGATGCACTGTTATTAAATTTCAATCATATTTTCTGCGGTGAATGCAGCAAGTGTGTTCTGAAATGGCTTTGTCTGATTTTGCTATCTCCTCGTAAGATCAGAGCTCCTAAGCGCCTCCTCGCAATCCCGGGGAGCTCCAGCGCCCGCAGACGGGCAGCGAGGGGGCTCTGTCGCCCGCCCAGGCCGACGGCTCCGGGGCAGGAGCAGGAGCCGCTGCAGGTCACTCAACTCGGGCATGTTCAGCACGTGAGAAACCTGCCGTGCTCTGCAAACCAGCTTTACATAAATCTTGGTAAGAAATATCAATAATTAATTTTTAATTTATAAAAGGATTTGGAAAATAAAGGCCTGAATTTTTCTGTTTCCTGATCTTTACAAGAGTATTTAATGATGCATTTGAATGATTATGGTTAGGGGTTTTATTTGATGGAATAATAAGCAAATGCAAAAGCTCCTCTGGTCTGCTGGCCCGGTGGGGGTGGGAATTGTAATTTTTAGGTTTGTGCCCTTGTCAGCTAATTCTGAATTTTCATTTTTAACATTCAGCCTTCAAAATACCAGATGGTATTTCCAGAGAAGCAATTTAAATCTTTATTTTTCTTCAGGAAGCCCTCAGCTAGTTAATCTCTCGTGCACATCCCGAGCACACACCGATATTCCCAGAGTTGCCTGGCAACTACTGGGGGGTGCGAGTGCCGGGGCCGGGGGAGCCGCTGCCTCCGCGCGCGGTGAAGGGGCTGGCCCGGCCGCGCGGCCTCACCTCTGTTATCCACGTGCACAACGACTCACCCCTCTCCGCAGTTTGCACTGGACACTTGGAAAGCACAGCATCGCGGCACCCCGCCACACGCTCTAAAATAATGCCCTTATTTGTTCCTGCACACACAGACACACCAATAATCCTCCACACATTCCCCCAATAAGAAGGGGAGGGAATCCTGCTGAATTCAGAAGTCCCTTTTGAACACTGAATACGGTCCATAGGAATGATGCTTATCTGATGAAGATGACTGATTTGAAACTCGGACCAAGCTATTTTTCCTCTTTTGGCTTTAAAAGTCCACAAAAATGGCACGCAAACAAAATTCAGCAAAGATATTTTAGTTTTGGAAATACCATCAATGACTATAGCAAAGGCACAGCAAGTCATGCTACACCTTTAGTCCAGCTTCTGCTCCTTTCCTTTACCAGCGTGATTAAAATTCCTGTTATTACCTGTCCGCATGCCAGATCCCTGGTAAGGCGCACGGAGCTGCGGAACGCAAAGCACAACCCGTCTCCCAGCAGCGCCTCCGCTCGCGCTTCACTCATTTGGGCCTTCCCACCTGGGCTCAGGACTCCGCTCAGCTTCTCCCAGTAGTATCCAAGCTTTCCACAGCGACCACCAATTTTCCATTCCGCCTCCAAACGCTTGCAAAGGAGGGATGGATCTCTACAGAGATCTTGTGAAGCGGCCACAGAGCTCAGCGGAGCCCCTGAACGTGCCACGGAAATTTATCGCTGAGTTTGACTTACCTGTGTTAGCTTATGCTGTGTCAGAAACAGAAGAAGAAATCTATGTGGAGCAGTTTGGAAATATTCCACAGGTGGTTCTACGAGAAGGACTTTTCATACTCTACATATTTCTGGGCTACCTCGGCAGTTACAGTTGAATATTCATCATACTATTTACCTTGTTCCTAACTAGTCCATCAGCTACCTATACACATGCCCATGACAGTCTTCTATTTGTATGTTAGGAAAATGATAGCATCACAAAACGTGTCAAAATACACAGATTTTGCTGGACAGATTTGTCCTGAAGTCAGTAAAGCACAAACTTCCATCCCTTGCAGCAGGCCAGGAGCAGCTGCCTCCTTAGAGGCTATAAAACCAGCATCAACAGAAAAATCTTTGTCCCATTCAGATTGCACTTAACAGTTGCTAAATAGAGATTAGCTTTCAACCAGAAGCATGAGATTGGATTTCCCTAACAGAACACTTACCATCAACAGTTACAACTCCAGATAGTCTTCATACTTCTGTAAAAAAAAGTTTCTTTACTAACTGTATTGTGTATGAAAATGTCCTGAAAAGTTTCCACGGTTTCACAGTTAAGCATATATTGTGTAAAAACAAAGATGTTCTTTATCAGTTTTTGGACTTCCTTTAAAAATAATGAAATGAAGATGTTCTTGCAGTGAGAAAGAGATGCAAGTCTGGACTAGACTGTGACTATTAATGTATAAGTTTTTTTCAATTTCTCTTTAGTTTAACTCTCTATTAATATTAGTAACTCTCCACAAGACGTTTTCTCTCCTCTTGCTTGTTGCCTATCTCTTTTGCTTTTGGAGACTGGAACACTATTTTCAGTACTGGTCAGGCAGATAGTCACATTATTGACCTAGTGGAAAGTGGATTATACCACACTTCTTAATACTTGTTAGCTCTTTTCTTAATTTTTTCCCC
Organism: Crypturellus soui; assembly: GCA_032275445.1. Lineage (NCBI taxonomy): Eukaryota > Metazoa > Chordata > Aves > Tinamiformes > Tinamidae > Crypturellus > Crypturellus soui. Next base: position 1,216,109 of record JAUBNY010001105.1, on the reverse strand, counting down.
TTCTCTCTCACCATGGCTGCTGATTTACACCTTACACCTACTATTTTCCTACTTACGGGTTCAATTTTCAGCGCGTTTCTGTAGCTCCCGAAGAAGGATGCTTGTGCTTTTAGGAAAGCTCTCGCAACACCATCTCCAGTGGTTGTAGAGACTTTCTTCAACCTGTTCTTCAGTGCAGAAACCTGAAATCACACACGAGGTCTGCATCACTTCTCTTGCACACAAAAAGGTTGTGACTTAGTTTGGTCTCTCTCTTTCTTTAGCACTCAGAGCTTGGTAACTACTGAGGGAAGGCTGTGCAGCTATATGGTATTGTTAGTGACAGGATTTTTCTGTCCCAAACAAAAGCAGAGAAAGGAGATTAGAGAAACCTTTCAAAGTTTAATATTAAGCTGTGCCTGCGCTGCAATGGTTAGAGGATATATTAAATCATTAAGAAATAGTTGTGCGAAGAGCAATTTGTTGGTGTTGGAGACAGAATCCAAGCTACATTTCTGAAACAGATCTCTCGAATCCATAGCAATACAAACCCCACAATCTGGGCAGTGAATCCAGGCTTGAACTCAGTCAAGCACTTTTAGAGGCCACGATCATGCCATGTGCAAAGCTTGACAGAGGGATGAGATATCTGACGCAGAAGACAGCAAGAAGCCAAAATTTCAGAAGGAAAGCAGAAAGCCATGAAAGTACTAATCATCTGGAGGTGCAGCAGTACATAAAGGATCCATATGAAGATATTTATAAATAGCAAATCGACCTCTTTTATTAAATTCAAATGCTATTCGGTAAAACTCTGTGGTACCAGCTCTATATGCTTCATGCTAAATTAAAGACATTGTAGGACTATTATTTAAGGAGTAAACAGATTCTACCGCAGCGGACGTAAATTTTCTTAGAGAATACATAATACATCATGAACTAGAAGTTAGTGGTTGAAATCTTCAAATTAACTTTCCAGGCCCTCCCCTTAAAGTTTTCAAATCATTTGATCTCTTCCAAGAGTATATCTAACACTGGATGATCTCTATTTTATATATTCACACATTTCTGCCTTTCAATCAAGTATATCATAATAAAAACATCATAGCTTTTGTGTAAATAAAACAAAACATCACGAGAAAGAAATGCTTCATGCTTGTGTATTAATTTATTTCACAGTAAAATAGACTATATAAACAGAATTAAGATTGCTTTCCTACCTAAAGAGGCAGTAAAACTTCTTTTAAAATAAGATTTTGACCACTCAATACGAAGATTATTTCTAGCTAAACAGACACATATACATGCAGTCTACCCTGCGAGTGTTTTTAAAAGAAGATTTTTATACTTCTGGCAGTTCAGGTTTAAAGGTCAGATTTAAACTATCACCATGTTTCAAAATGCAATCTGTGCAATGCAGCATAATGAAATGGTTCAGTAAAGGTGCTAGTGGAAATTCTTTTAATTAGGTCCAAGGCTTTTCAGTTGTCAACATGAATAAAGCAAGAAACATTCTATTGCAAACACAGTGTAGGAAATAAAAATGGATTCACCTTTAAGGAAATGGATTTGCCATAGAGCTTTAGCAGTTAATACTTCTTGCTCTCTTAAAAGCATTTAATTTCCCACTGAGTGGAAAAACAGTACCATACGTTTCCTACTTGAGGTAACTTGTTAATGAATGGACAGCAGTAACACACAAAACCAAATTACTGACAGCCTAAAATATCCACGGGCTTGTGCAAACTCAAAATACTCACACAGCCACAAAATAAGTAGGATCCTTTGGTGCCGTATACTATATTAGGCATTGCACCAGGGTTTCATTTAATAAGGACTACAGGTTGACAGAGTGAGCTTATGCTTTATTCCTTGTAATATGAAGCTCTGACTACAACTAAGACTAGAAGATGACACTTATTTGGAAATACATGATAAATCCATAAGGTTTGTATAAAAAAAAAAAAAAAACTACCCCCTCTCTGCTATTCCTTGCAACACAGACGGTGGTGTAGGAGACTTGTCAGCAGCAGATGCACTTATTGTAATCACAGTCCTTAATAAATCTTTTTTTTTTTTTTAATATTGACTATTTTAAAAGGAAACTTACTTCCCAGGGTGCTCTCACGCTGCCAGATTTTCAGGCACTTATCAGAAACAGAAGGTGAAGGAGGGCCGGCTTCCCACGTCTCAGACAGCCACTCCGTAACGCAGCAGCACACACCTCGCTTTTGAAAGGACCTGACCCGAGCCGTGGGGAAGGGACTGAGCAGGTACCATGGGGCCAAACCACAGCAAAGGAGCCCCCGAACCCGACCCCACGGGAAGCGTCTCCTGGCAATCCAGCTGCGGGGACGTGAACGCTAACTGGAAAGACCTTTCACTGCAGTCCATGTTCATTTGGATACCGGGAGCGAAACCGTGGTGCCTAACTCATTCTGGACTGCTGAAGAGCATCGGTTTGGGCAGCAACGTCACTATCATGAAACTCAAACATGACTGCTTGAAACTCCCAAATAATCTCCAGGGATTCTTTTAAATAATTAAATTAGAACAGTCAGGGGAAAAAAAAACACCAACATTTTTCTACTGCATTAAAAACACCTGCTGGAAGATGTATCACAAAATGTTTTTCATCTTTGTGCAGTATAGATGGATGTATTTAGCAAAATAAATTTTGCTTATATTCAGGAGTTCGTGGATGTTTATATTCACTTGCAATCCTGGCAGAAAGCCCTATATGATCACAAAGCCCATGAAGAGATTTCTACCTAGTTTGTGTGATTATAGATGCATCTATGCAGATTTACAATGCTGGGATGCCACACACTCCCATCACCAATAAATAAATAAATAAAAAGTATAACGGATCAGCTTTGGTGTCTCCCTGCTGAGATGAACAACTTGATCCACTTACAGTTCCAAGCACATGATGCATGAAAGAACTGACAGAAATTCAATTCTTGCAAAGAAGAGCAGCTGCTCTCTAGTGGTCAAAGCCAAATATTAAGCAGTCTGAAGGAAGAAGGAAGAGAAAAAAACCTAGAAGAGAATACTTCATAATCCAGGTAACCAAAATAATGAAACAAAACTAAATGAGACATAAACACCAATCCCAAACACTAATTACACAAAGCAACATTATTCAAGTTAAGTCCTTTTTACAACAAATATTAATCCCAGCTGTATTTATATAGCAGTTGTGAGAAAAAAAATACACCATGTATGCTATTTGTGAGCCATGCCAGTTAATTGAATTTGCTGGCAGCACTTCCTCTGCTATGCTCAAACATCCTCCAAGATAAAATGTAGCTCTTAAACAGACCTGTGGAAAACTGAATCAAGAAATTTGAGCTAATAAAACACAACTCTTTACTGTTATAAAAGTGAAGTAAAAGTAAATAATGAAAGGAAGGAAGTCTCTTAAAATTTATTACATTCCAAAGCTTGAAGTTCTGTGTTTATTGGTAAAGTCTCTTCTGATGTTCTACAGTGCTCCTACAACAGCTCCTTTAATGAAGTCTCATAAAATCTAATATAATACTTGATTGTTGACAAATCATATACATGTTTGAAGCCCGGGACTCGCTGCATCCAGACATTTCTTACATAATTCCATGGCTTTACAAGCCTGTCATTTCCCGGGCTGCGGGTTACGGCCCAAGCGATGCCCAGCTCTGCAAGCGGGAGTGAAATCAAAACCAAACTCTACGGCCAGGAAAGTGCATGAAGTGGCTTTTATAGACCAAATCCTTGACAAAAACCAAGATGCTCACAGTGAAGACGGACCTTCGACCTGGAACTCCCTGTTTTCTAAGCACGGACGGATCACTCCACTCATCATAGGGAAATGCTGGGATGCACTCAATGTTCACCATTACTCGAGCTTTTCTTCCAAGAGGCAAGCTTACTCCTCACGTACTCCTTGTACTCACTAGTATTAGCAAAACACTTTGAAGCAACAGCAGAAGGTCAGATTTCCCCATCTTAGCATGTTCTCCTAAACAGCCGTCACTGACTTCAGATACTCCAAACCCAGGTTGCTAACATTTCTAGCTTACGTTAGCTCATATTGATTGGAGACTGAAAAATACATCTGCAAATGTTCAGACAACTTGGCTTAACACTTCAAAACAGGAAACAACTGAGTTAAAGCCATTTTCTTAAAATAATTGAAGCAACACAACGACACACTTCACTTAGAAACTGAACAGGTCAAAAGGATTTACACTTCTGAGTCCTGGCAGAGTTGAATAAAATCATTTTGCACATACCACATCATTGGGAAGGCTCTGAAGATCATCAAAAGGGGTTTCCAGTGTGTTGGTGTCTACGTTGAGAATCACCACATCTTCCAGGGCCATGTTTCTCACTTTCTAAATATGAGCAGAATCAGGAGAAGGGAAAGGAAGATACAAACACAAAAAGTTAAATTCTGTTCATAAAGGACTCGAGCAATGACACAGCATCCAGGCATTACAAAATATCTCAAGTATTAAAAAAACAACCAGAATTCCAGTCTTTCACTATTTCTTAGTTATTTATATTTCTACAAGTTTGAAAAATTAATCTTCATTTGGTAGACAGAAATTAATCTTCCTGCGCATCCTGAAATTTTTAAAATCTCATGGTTTCTGTCTGAAATCATTCAAGCAGAGAGTTATTTCAAGCATCTCTAATAGTGCTCATTTTAATTATGGTCTCATCTTAATTATGGTATTGTGTTTGCACATTTATTATGCCTAGGTACAGCTTCCAGCTGAGTCAAGATTTCAAGTGCATCTTTCTATATTTATATTGAATTTAGTTTAAATAGCAAAAACAGTGGCTCTTCTGGTAGTTAGAGTTTTAAGTAAGTTAAGCCTGGAATCTGCTCCCAATTTCCTGATTTATTCTTGCATCTCCTGTATAGAGACATTTACAATTGTATTTAAGTAATATGGACACTGCAAGGAGTTTAAAGAAACAAAACAAAACAGACAAAACCACATCTTTTCTCTTTAATAATCAGCCAGATTCAATTTTTGATCTTATCACCATAAACTGAGAGAAAAATGTCTCTAATCTAGCCAGAGCATGTCTTTATAATGGTACAAGAACGTAGAGAAGAAAAGCAGAGCCTGTTCTCAAAATAACAACCACTGGTATCTTCAATTTCAAGTATCTAAAGCTGGTGGAACATTGTCAAACTATATTTCCCCGCTTAAACAACAACAAAACAAATGCCAGCATGAAACACAGCAACATTTAAATATTTTTAACACTCTTTCATATAACAGGACAATTAAATCTTGTTTTTTTTTCCCATTGCCTGACTGACACAGAGGTTAGAGACCATTTCTATTCATTTTACAGATACACATTTGAGCCCTCTTGAAATGTCATCTTTGTAAACTCAGAAATCAGGGAAAGTGGAGCTGTGAACATGGTAATCGAGGACACTTCCCAGGGTGTCTGGAAGCAAACTTCTAGGGAGCAACATAACTTACGTAGCTATAAGCAGGACCAAATGTGAGTTTGCGAGGAGAAAAATGAACAAAAACATATTCAGTCTTGATTATGGCTTTGTGGGGTAGAAGAGTTTGTTTCCTTTAAGGGAAGGGAACTCAAGTCTAAGACAATGGCCATGTTAAGCCTTAGGCACCTAAATAATTACCTTCATTTGCAAGGCTCAGTCCCCTGGCTATAAAGCAAGCTGCTGTGTACTCAGGGGTAAAAACAAAAGCAATGAAAAAAACAGCAACAACCTTTAAGCAAGTTTCCTAGACATTTATGTTTGGGTCTTCTGCGAGAAATGAACCTAATGTTAAAGGAAGAATATTCCATTTAGTGCTTTCACATAAAAGGGGCATAAGTCTGCGTGACAAACCAGGTACTTTCCTCTCCATTTCAGGAACCAAAGGTCACTCTGTTGGCTGCATCTGATAAACTCTAAAGCAATCCAGGAGTCTCGCTCCTTCTGGGAGTCCGGAAGAGCCAGACAAACTGATTTGCTTCTTCCTGTTTCACAAAATTAAAAATCTCACTTATACTCAGAGGAGTCTGAAAAGCTCCAACAAAAAGGTCTTTAGCAACGTACTTAACCAAAGCCAGAAGCTTGTCAAAAATCAAGTGCCAGTAGGACAAGACAGAAGGAATTGAAACCTTCTCTCGGTTCCTGCCGAAGAAGCAGCATACACGTGTGTGAACTTGTCAGCGGGTGTTTGTGCAACTTCAGCGACGAATCTGCACCTTCCCATCAGCAAAATGTTGGGGTTTTCTGTAGCAAAGAACAGGCTTTTCACAAGCAGATATCTGCCAAGGAGCATAGTAGGGAAAGATGCAGCTCAGGCTGCAGGGACTATAAGTGCTGATCAACGTAATTCACCTCTACATATGGTCCAGAAATAAACTAACTAATTATTAAATTCTGTTGTGCTATACTTTTTCAGAGTGAAAAGCACAAGCTTTTCAAAGAAAACTTCGCAATATTTGTATGAAGGGAGTAGAATTCTCTACCTATAAGCCCTTAGATTTAAAATATTTGACATTTGCTTAATTTATAGGGTCTAATTTGCCTTGCATTTGAAAAATACACCAAGGCAGCTGGTCAAGTTGTGGCTAAAGAAATGCAGACTGACCAGCTCTTCTTAACTCTCATCTGTTTCCATTATCCTTCCTCTCAGCATAATCTTTGCTCAAAAAGATGGTTGGAAAAAGATATCAAAAGATAGTTGGAGGATGAGCTGTGGTGGATAATGCAGCGGCTCCTCTGCTAAATGCAGCCACAGGAGCCTGGAGCTGGAGTTTGCTATAGGTAGGAGACTTGTTGAGCCAAAAGAAGCAATTCAGTGAAAATGTGCATCATCTACCACAAGAACAAACTGTTCTAACCAGAATCCTTGTAACCATAATTAATCCTCTAAAACCCACCAAATTGGACTAGCAGTTACACCTGCCTTTTATTTTAAATGTCTCTTTTTAAAAGAGTGGAGAGGTATGGAAAGCTGCTTTAACAAGCACCCTGAACCCATTGTTTATGGCCTCTATAAACATGGCTTAGTAAGAATTACGGACTTAATCAGAGTGAACTTATCTCCTGGTGAAAAGAGCACTTTAAATTTCAGAAATGGCACCTTTACTGTGAAAATCTCTTAACTTTTCAAACAAACTCCAGGGGGCCTTAAACACCAGGTCAGTAAATAAGCAGCAGTTAGGGCAGCGCGTCCTGCTCATGGGAAACGCGGCCTTGCAGCGATTTACATATCTGGGTGGAAGTCTGCAAGAGCAGAAAAACTGTATCCTATTGGGAGTATTATGGGGTGCTGCTCTGTCTCACCCTGCTTGCAGGCTTGAGGCAACACTCATCACTATGACTAATCCCTGCTTTTATTAAATGTTACTATATTACCCCTGTCTCTGCTTTGAGTTTTTCACATTCTTTATCACAAAACAAACAAGCTAAACTTTTTTTTTTTCCAGGAGTTTAGCTCCTTTAAAAAAAACACATCCCCGACCTCAGTACTTCTCAGCTTTACTTACGTTCCTTACTAAACTGCTGTCAAAAGATAAACCACGTCGACCATGAGGTTTCGTGAGCAGATACAAATGCGCTCAATATACTACTACTGTGGCAATAAGAGAGGAGAGAAACTATCATGCCAAATAACAAAAATCGCAGTGCTGGTAGCTGGTTTGTACATCAGACCCCAAACTGCCACGAGAGCCTCGTGTCCCGTAAGCCAAACTCCCGTGAGCCCCGTCCGACGTGGGCAGCGTTTGCCCCGCTGCCGCGGCAGCCCCGGCGCTGCAGACAGCAACGTGTCAATCTGGCTGCCAGAAGCAGGAAAGGCAGCGGATATAAAATTTTATTATTTCATGCCCCAACAGCAGCCAGAAGGACTTAATGAAATCACCCCTAGATTTACAATCTGAAATAGCTATTCAGCAGACAAATACGGTTAGGCTGGATGTGCCCCCTGCCCTCCGCGCGCTTTGATCTTGGCACCGCAGGTGGCCGCTGCCCCCTCCTGTGCATCTTCCCGCTTCCGCCGCCGCGGGCCCTGCGCGGCCCCGGAGCCGGCGCAGGTGATGCGGGGCCGCGGCGGCCGCTGCCCGCGGCGGGGCCGGCAGCCTGCAGCAGCCTGCAGCCCCCGGCTCCCCTCAGAAGCTCTTATTAAATCACAATATTTTCTTCTTCCGATTGTCCAAGAACAACTTAACACCTCACGTGTCCTTTCTCCTCAGCACTCTGGAAACCACGTACTACTATACCTTGCTCTACCTGCGAGCATCTGAATTGCTTTTCATCCTTAACAACTTGTATTTCAGAATATCTGATATATTTAAAAGCCAGAAAACATTTATTCAATTAGAGCTAGAAAAAGTAAACTCATTTATCAAACGGAAAGAGATGGTAAAAGCTAAAGACAACTGCCTGCCCCCCAATCAGAAGATGTAATTAACAATTAACACCACCACTGGCAAACCCCAGTGATTAATGAATTCTCGGGCATCTTCTGCAAACTGCTGCCGCTCAGCGACGTGGCCGGCAGCGGGGCCGCGTGGGCCGGCCGCACGGAGCGAGGTCGGAGCCGCTGCTCCGCGCCCGGCGCTCGGCTGCTGCCGGGAATCCTCGTGTAGGTGGCTGGGAACATCACGCAGAAGGGCCAAGCCTGCTGCCAGGACACACACATGGGAATGCCCCTAAAACGCTCCTTTCGGCTGCCTGCTACATACAGCGAGGTTGGCTGCGACGTCCCTGCGTAATGAAGACACGGGCTATTGCGGGGCACTTGGTTTTCCTAACACGAACTGACACTGCTGTTCGGTTAAAACAGAAAAAAAACAGTTGCACGTGTGGATTTTATCTTATATATAGCAAAGCACAACACGATGCCTCACATGCAAACACAGTCCTGAGAATTTTACAGGAATAAAAATTTGCAGGCCCAGAAAAAGCCCTAAGAAGACTGAAATTTAAAAAAAAAAAGAAAAAAGAAAAAAGTAGAAGCCCGGCTTATACTTTCAGATTCACGATGTTCACTTTGACACAACCGCTCGCGCTGCGCCCCAAGCAGAGGCTGCGGAGGCTGCGCTGCGCCGCGGAGCAGCCGGCAGGAGGATTATCGGCCGGCAGCTCCGTACCTGACAGCTCGGAAGCGCTGCCCAGGGCGAATGGGAACCACATGTGCCCCGGGGCCGCCGGCAGCCCTGGGTCAAGGGCGTCCCTCTTCCATCAGCACCGTCGCACGAGCAACCTCGGCGCAGCGGCCGCCCGGGCACAGGGCACCGCGCCGCGCGCCAGCCCAGCGCCCGCCTCGTGCAGCGCCCGCCACAACAGCAGAGCCACGGGGAGGACAGGACCGGGCTGGGAAGAGGAGCTGCTCACTGGATACAGTTTTGTTCTCCTATCGCGCTGCGCTTTATCAGTACTAAGTACTTATCTTCATCTAATATGATTTCAATTAGCTCTGTAAGCAGGCTCCATTACTCATGTGATGGGCCCAGCCTTCTTATCTAACAGCTTATAAACTTTTAGCCTTCTTTGAAGTCACTTTATGGATTGCTAAATGGAAATCTTATAAAGAATGACTAACTAGGTGATGAGAGAAAAGCTGAAAAATAAGAGCACAAAACACAGCTCTGTATTTTCTACCAAGGTTTTCCCCCATAAATCAGCTGGAGCCCTCTGACCTACAACAGGAGATTATCTTATCTCGCTGGAGAACATTTCAGTCACAGCAAATTAGATTTAACAGTCAATGGATATGTTTGATATTTTAATCATAAGAAAAATTTGTCATTTTCCATTAAAGTAACTGCTCTTTCTACAGAGCTGCAACGTAACCTGGGAGACTGCGCCGGGTGTCAGGATGCCCAAAGGTTTGAGGAAAGGCTGTCCGGGCAAGTCGGGCGCCGTGTTTTGTTTTCAAGTATTAAAATCCCGACGACACTTCTTGCAGCAGATCTGCTCCAAGATGGG
>JAUBNY010001105.1:1183172-1198093 GCA_032275445.1 Crypturellus soui | reverse complement strand
CCCCGTTCCTGGCAATCATCACCAGCAAATACCATAATACTCGAGTACAGATGAGAACTACAGCGAGGGATGCGTTTCTCAGGCAGGTGCTTTTCAGCAGCAAGAAAGTGACTGTAAAAATGAATAGATTTTTCCCTTACCGCACAATACACAGATTTGGTTTTAAATCACTCATAAGCTTAGACCCTACATGACAAGTATAAACCTACAGAGAACTTTAATGGTAAAAGATTCAGAAGAAAAAAATAATAATCGAAAAGGCAGAATTTTAAGCTCTAACTCGCAGAGAGCCAAGAGGTGTTAGGACACTTAGCATTACCTTTATAATTATTCTATTAGCATTTGTATTATCCTTCCCTGAAGATCAAAAATTAAATATACACACATTCATTCATACTTCTGGTGCCACTAAGATATTTGAATAATAAAAGCTCATTTAGATGAAAGTACCATTTTCTTTTGGAAATGCAAGAAAAGAAGGGCTTAATTTAGCAATCTCTAAAGATTTGGAAGGCAGGCCCAGATGCTTGACCAAGGCACTTGGATATGGAAATTCTGTTAGAAATGGAAAACAGGCTTTTCAGAAACGCTGAATAGTTAAACTAAAGGTGCAGATTATTTGCAAATTTCTAGTAGTTCTTTGGCTGTGCTAGATAAAAATATATAATGTATTTTCCTTGTATTATTTCTGAATTCAAATTCTTTTCAAAACTGTGAAATTAAATATTTCAATTTGATTCAAGCTTTCACCCAGGGGCTAGTTTATCTCTTTGTTGAGTCCTATGTGCCCATTTTCACTTACAGGTCACAGAGAAAGCGTGGTTTTACACAGACTGATATAAAGACTTGTTTTATGTTTCTAAGCACTAAGATGAATCTGTTAAAAAAATTGCCAACAGTTTAGGGAATATCTTCAAACTGAAGCATGGGGGTTTGACACTAAATCCTAACAATGAGGATTATAAAATTAACACATCATACAATAAACTAACATTGTCAGCACCATTTGTAATGGAAAATGTATTATTCTAAATCATAAACCCTCACTGTTGATTTTTACAAATACTTTAATCCCTGTTTTGTAGACATAAGTGAATTATTTTCCTGAAAGGAAGGACTGTTGGCATCAACGTGTAACCTTTCCAATAACAAAAATGGAACCGAGCATATTTTCAAATAATTGTAAGGTATTAATAGTTCATGTAACCTTTAGCACCTTGTGGAGTTTAGTGTGAGGACCGTTAAGTCGCTCATCACTGGTGAAGCGGAGCTTTTGAAATGTCACATCCCATCATTGACTACAGATACAATAGTTGTGTGGACACATTTCTATTCAGTCTGGAGAATAACAGCATTTATGTTACTGGCAGGAAAATGCTAATTTTAGATTGATGACAATTTTACATCTAGGAAAAAAAATGACCTTAATATTTCAACTGCATATCTTTGCAGGAGATATTTTAATCATACACAAAAGTCAAAGGCACAAAATAAAACAAATATATTATAAGCATTTATAAAAAGGGAAAAACTATGTAAAATTTATTATAAAGTATTCTATTTTCCATAAGATCAGCACAAACTCTCCTGGAAATAAAAGTCAATAAAATATTAGAAACTGTAGGCACGCACAATATGTATTTGTTTTTGCATGCATTGTTTTAAAATAAAATTTATGCTAATTTGAATTAGCTTTAGAATTTCATACACAAATATACCACAGATCTAAATGAAAAAAAAAAATCAAAATCACAAACAGTAAGAAAATAGGTTAGATATATAAAGTTTTGCCTACATGTTACCCTTCCTGTACTTTCCAGTGCTGTTTTATGGCTTTGGAGCTGGCACGGATGAGAGCTGATGCCGTATTCCCACTGCGGCTGAGCCACGAACATACCAAGTGGCTCATTGCCCTCTTTTCTGATCTCCATTCCAACCACAACAGTTTCTTTGCTTTTAAGCTGCTGAGCAGCTTAAGTATTGAGCTGGCTATTAAACTTTCATTTTTGTCTTCCATAAACGCACATTTGGTTGCAGTAGAGTTGCACTAGATGTTGGCTAAGACAAAGATGTTGGCCATTAACTCCTCTGCATGTTAAAGTGTCAAGCAATCTGAAACAACATATTCTGTTGAACACTTGAAACAAGCATCCTGCTTCTCCCATCTGACTGACACAGTCTCAAATGAACCTTGGATTAACAGCAACATTTATAATGTCACTGATAATTCCAAAGATACATCACCATTTGCTGAGCTCTTTATGACTCTTTCCTTGTGTTGGGTCTTGAACAACTTTGCCAATGCAAATGTCAGTTCCCGCTTATGCATTCCCATCAGTGGGAATATGCAAGAACTTCAGCTGGGTTTAAACCACAGCCCTAACGGCAAAGGGTCTTTGGGAGCAGACAGTGTCCAACAAGCACAGGAATATGTTCAGTCACTGTTTTTCTTTAAGAAAGCTCTCTATTAGCAGGTGGTCAGTATTTATGGTCCATAAGAGGTAAGCTATCAGTATGCTAGGACTATGATTAAAGCAGAAGTTAGAGGACACAAAATCTGAACTCTATTCTTGATTTTTGATTCAAATGCTAAAGCCTCATCACTATTCAATTTCATTTCCACTTACATTATCTCTAATGGAGAAGACCTTCCTCTCCTACAGATTAGATAAAAGGCGTACAGTCTAGTTCAAAAACAAGCAGCAGTAGCAAAGGACATGATATTCCAAAGTAGTTTCTCTATGTATTCCTGGATCCTCTAAACTTTCAATCTCTATTCCCCAAAGCACAAGGAGATAAATGGGAAAAAATGCTTATATTTAATTCTTACTTAAAAAATTCTTCTACGGTGAAGAACTGTATTATTTCCTGATATTATTATATAACATGGTTGCCTGTGATAGTAGAAGACTGAACTCTGTAATCCAAGGAGGCCCTTTCCAAATCTCTGTTCCATGGGTTTTAAAACTCAGCAACAAAAGATTAAACAGACATAATGCTCAACACTGCAGACATCTGAGCAGAAGCTGTCACTTATTTTTGAGATGCACTCCCACCTTGCTGTCTGGCCTGAATTCAAAACACACGCTGCCGTGGGTGAGCACCAGGACCGTCCTTCAACCCTGCCAAGATAAGGGCTCATGAAAAAGAAATCGCATGTTTGCTGGAGACCTCACCTGATTAGCGATTGCTGCACAGAAAACAAGCACTTAATAATAAGGCAGCCTGAGAAATGCCCAACTGTCAAAACTATAGGAATCCAGCATTCTGAAATTAGATTAGTTCCACTATCTCAGCTTCCTGCAGCTGTTGCTAGAGAATGTAAAAAGATAGCTACTTAAAAAACTAACTCGCTTCTCACAGTTTTAACATTTAATTCTCTGAAAGACGTATTTGAGCAAATAAATCAATGGGCTTTTGTCACATGTATAAACTATACAATGACGCTGGATCACGCCTGGCCATTCTCCAGGGTATCCTGCTCTTAGCCCTGCTGAACGCGCGCTGCAGCCCGGCCCGCGCGAGGCTCCCTGGCAGGAACAGGCGCCTTCCCGGATCCGTACGAGTCTTCTGCAGTGCTCAGAGGCAAAAAGCAAGCAGAAAGGGCCAGACCGAGTTCCAGGAGAACCACGGAAGGAGCACAGAGCTGCTCCGAGGGGAAGCCTGACCCTGGCTGACGCTCCCTGGGATGTCTGCAGAGCCCTAGGAAGGCAGCACGGGCGCCTGCAGAAGGGCGGCTCTAACACTGCTGGCAAGAAGAGGGCACGCTCTTTCCTGGAGAGCCTCACAGGTACCACTGGGATGTGTTATTAATCACAGACTGCAATCTCCTATATCCCACATTTCCTTATGTGTAGAGCCCTGAGCTACGTCAGAAGCCGTTTGTGGAATACGAGTCCACACACCGGAGGGCTCCATGATAGCAAAGAACTGAAGAGGCAAACTGTCAGCTGCCAAGAACAAAGAGAAACACCCATGCCAGAACAGCGCTTCTTGTTCCAGATTAATAATTGTAAAATAACTGAAAAGTCACAGAGATAATCATCTCAGTAACACGGAGCCAAACAAGCATCATAAAAATTCACAGATCAACTTTCTTCAAGTAAACATCTTCTCCACTGAGACTCCACCTGCTGCACCCATTACCACGTGCAACGTTACACCTTGTTCAGACAGGGCTGCAGGGACAGTCACGATGGAAAAGAAAACACCGGACACAAGGAAAACTCCTCTTCTGCTTCATTTTAGCAACAGCATGTAGCCACCATCAGGTGGGTTTTTGCCAGGCACAGTTTTTTCTGCATTCTGGTTCACATTTGGCTTTGCACAAGGAGTTAGATCACAGAGTACTCAAAAAAATGCTTTAACATGTTGAGAAATTACTTGGGTTGCCATTTGTAGTAAAAGAAAGAAAAAAAAAAAAGAAAAATTCAAGCACACGATAAATCTTCCATGGTTGCAGTACACGTTTATAAAATAGATAATAAACACCACCACTTTCAGATACCTCTCCATCTTATTCAATATGACCATATTAAGAACCTTTTGAATCAAAACTTAAGATTTTAGGAGATTTACTAGAACATAGGACTCATTCTACCACAAAAGACTTTTCTTTGCCAGACTCTTTAGTCTCCTCTCTTTTACCTGATATTATAGTCAAGCCTTAAGTACAAAGGATGCTGTGTCTCTCAAAGGGAAACGAAATTAAACAGGTCCCTTCCACTTTTCTTTGTCAAAAAAAAAGAAAAATAAGGAAACAACCAGAGCAGCCCTCCCCCAGGCCTGGCTTTACTCGAGAATCCTCCGCTTGGTACGTTTCCAGTTACAAGGTCTTGGCTTCCGCTGAGCACAGTTTGAAATAAAATAATGCAGCTTGTTCCTACTGCTGGAACACGCAGAGCGGAGCGTGCGGGCGACGAAGAGCTGGCTGCGGCCCAGCGCTTCAAACCTGTCTTACACTGTCACTCCAGGCTTGGAGCAGTTTATATATAAAGTTGTAAGATAAGGACACACAGTAGGAATACCCCTCCCCACCAAAGAACCAGACACGCTTTTATCTTGGGCAGAGGCAAAGGAAGAGGAATAGCAGAAAGATAGGGAAGAAAACACAACCCCACTTGTGAAATGGCTCATTAAGGAAGGCAAAGTGACAGGTAAGTTATTCTTCCTCCCAGGCTCCGTTACAAAGGGAGATTTTAAACCAACCACAAATATTTGGAAATGCTCTGTCACTCTCTTCTTTCTTTTTCTGTGATAATTTACATTATTTTCATTCTTTAGGTTTCTGAAATAAATACCCCTCCTTCACATTTTATTTACTTCCTAGGCCACGATGTATTTTTGTTTATTTTGGTAGAGAGGACCTAAAATGCTTGGTAGATACTAAAGTTAAGAGTTTGTATTTTATAAGAGTTTTCTTCAAAAGTGAACTTAACATTGAACTTAAATTCCATGGTTATGTATGGGACTTGATTGTAAACGCTTAACAATTACTGGCATCTCCAAGAGATTATTCTAAATATCCCAGTTTCATTCCTTTCAAAATTATATTGAAATTGTTATTCTGAGTATGAAGACTTATTCTCTCTCCTTTTTCTTACCCTGTATCAACAGATTATTCTTTTATGCTTTTCATGTGTATTATTTCAGTCTTCAATATTTTTTCCAAGCAGTTATAAACTCAAACACGAAGTATTTGGTGGTCATACAGTAAGAGGCCAGATAACAGTACACAAAATGGAGATGGAAGCTTGTATTTTAGCAAGGACTGTTCAAGTACTCAAGTCCATAGCACTAGAAAAAAACATTTATTAAGCCATCTTATGTTTGTTATTCATAAAGGAAAGCAATCAATACCCATTTACAGAGCAAATCTAATGAAAACTTAACATTCCCTTTTATAAAGAAAATCACAGTCTTATTGACTGATAAACCTTGAGATGTATAACACAACTCTGAACTAAATCAAGCAGTGTATTTGGTTTTCATGTGCAGCCATTTTCAGAAGAGAGTGCTCAGTGCTCACGGCCTTTCATCTCTCCGAGGCTGATGGAGGATAAGGACCCTTGAGACTGCACCTTAGCAAGCAAAATGGCAAACAGTCTGGACTGTCAATGTATTTCAGCCCACCATTTGGGTCCATGCAGAGAAGGTCATCAAAAGATCCATCTTTTAAATGACTGTACCATTGATCTTTTTTTTTCTGTGAAGTAAATTTATGAAAAGGGACTTCTCTTTGGCATAACACATACCTAACATCTGAATCCAAAACAAAACAAAAAATATTTTTTATTTAAACATTTGAGGTCAACAGAACTTCAGTAAAACAACACTTCTCATGGATTAGTTGAGGCTGGAAGGGAACTCTGGAGATCAAATTGAAATTCCCAGCTCAAGCACGGTCGGCTGGCTGCTCAGGGCCTGTCCAATTGGGGTTTAAGTATCTCCAAAGGTGGAGACTCTACAACCCCTCTGGGCAACTCATCCAACCGCCTGAGCCGCTGCACAGCTTCTTCTTATGTTTAGGTGGAATTTGCTGTGTTCCAGTTTGTGCCCTTTGCCTCTTGTCCCCTCATTGGGTGCCACTAGCAGGAATATGGCTACGTGTCCTGTGCTCCCTTTAATTTTTTTGCTTTTATACATTTAAAAACCTAGAGATGAAGATAATTATTACAGCTATTTCTAATTATGAAAGCAGGGCTTCAATTCTGTTTATTGTCCTTCACAAGTAAAGACCTTGTTATGAATTTTTGGATATTCACACATATAGAAAGTCCAACTTCAGTACCCTGTTGTATTTTTACACAGTTTTAAACCTTTTACTTCAAATTCTAGAGAATTCCCTATAAATGATTGTCAATTTAAAAATGTACTGTGAATAGAAGGAAGCAGTCTGCCATGTACTTACAGTGCTCAGCTTACTACAACAAATGAGGATGCGGCGTTCGTACAGCATACTGGCATACAGATGCAGCATGTTGTTGACATCAACTGCTACAAAATACTCCGTTAGATTTCTCTAGAAGAGATAAAAATAATTTCTGATTAATAACATTACAAAATAAGCATCCTAAAAAAAAAAATCCTCATCCTTCTATTATGCTGCATCAAATACATGACTTAAAGAAAACAAGAGGTCAGATCATCCTGCCTGAGAGAGGGCTTTTCAATTGTAATATCTTTCCCCTATTTTTTTGGGGTAACACACAGGCTAGAAAGAAAGACACTAGTGTTTTGCACCCCTCACTTTGGACACAAGGAAGTAAAGCTGCCGCATCTTTGCATTACACTTCATGGGCAGCACAGCTCTACTCTCAAGCTAATGTTGTTCAGAAAATGAATAGTTATGTACAAATCATTGTAAATAACTGGGGAAAACAACAACAACAACACCACCACCAGCTCTACAAGCTCCTACAGTCACTCCATACCCAGTCCACAGGCCACCCCATCAGTCAGCACCACTGTCCACCCATCATTACCAACACTTTACAATGGTGCAAATCATGTATTTACTGAAGAATTATAATGTCTTCTAATAAGTAATAGAACGAACATTTAAGGTGTTTATGCACAAAGCTAGAGCAGGAAAAAAAAAGAAAATGCTGAATTTGGGAATTTGGTACCAAATAGCTTCCTGTGGATGTAAAAGGACTGCTACATAGTGAAGATAATCTTATACAAAAAGCATACGTGAAAGCAAAACTAGATTAGTCATGAATTCGAGTGCAATCTTAATCATCGTTAAATAAAAAAGCACAGAAAAGCAAAAAGCAAATATGATTTAGAATCTTAAAGAAGCTCAACAAAGCCCATTAGCACTTTTGACAGATCCAAAGATAACTCTAAACCCACCAATACTTGGCCTGAGAAGTCTGCCAAGATGCTTCATACTGTGCAAAAATATGTTCCACAGCTTGCCATCCAAACATAAAGAAAGAACTAAAGAAAAATCAAGGGTTGTATTTGGAAGAATTTTGTACTAGTATGTAGAGAGACAGATAAAAAATAAGCTTCTTATAGTAAGCTTCAAAAACATTAATATAAAACAATCATTCAGGTATTTGTTATAGAAAAACTACAGCCAGACACAGGTATATTCTAAAAAGAAAGAAAACAGCCAACACATTTTGCCAAAAACCCATTAAACTATCATGTACTTTTTCTGTATTTCTCATCCCATCTGTGCTGATTAGCATGATATTTGTGTCTAAACAGAAGCTGTCTTCTCTAAGGCTCCTCTTCCCCCTCTCACTCATCTATCCATGATGCCAAAACACAGTGCGTGACGACACAGTTACTGCAAATAATGGGAGTTAAAGAATTTTCAGGTAGCACCAAAATGAGGGGTATTACAGCAGGAGCAAGTAATGCCTAGATTCATCTGAAGACCCAGATAATCTTCTGGGTGTATGTAAAAAAAAGTATCAGCTAGTGATAGGAAAATAGAGACAAGGACTCGATATGCAATTATTCTTTCATCAAGTTTACTCAAGTGATATAGTGGCTTTGACAAACAAATGTACTTTCAGATGGAAAGATTTATAAGGTTTTAGTCTTCTCTGCTCTCAGAAATTTGCAAATAACACCTGTGAAGCATGTGGGTTGCATGGCAATGTATTGATACTAAGGAAATTCACGTGTTAGCTCTAAGTTTTATTTATAAGAAAGCTGTCATCTTTGAAGATGAAATTGGGACTTACACATGTATTTTGAAAGATATGTCTCGTAAGTGACAAAACCATGAACGAGTTAAATAAATACAAGTGAAAGCATTCCAATTTGTAGTATATTGTTGTACATTTTGTTTCCTAGGATTTAAGCTCTCTTGGGACAGTAGAAATGGGACTCTCAAAATACAACAGGGAAACTGGTATCCCGCTTCCTCTCAAAGTTCTGTAAGTGGCTACAAAATTCCCTTATTCTCCTATGAAAGTCCCATTCCTAAATCAACTGTTTATTTAGTTATTTGCTATTTAATATCCATAAATGTACTTTTCATTAAATTTTGAGATCATTTGCTTCTCTTCCTCCATCATATAACAACAAATCTGAAGAACAATATACTTTAGCAAATGGTCTAAATATAAAGTTTTGTTATTTCTCAACTCACAATGCATTATGAATCTTTTACACGGCTTAGCAATCTTCTCAAAAGTGAATGGTTAGTGTGCGCACTCAGCTCTTCTGTGGACTGTTAACCATTTCGGTCTGACACTGATCCAGATAATTACAAGCCTGTTAGCATTCCAGGTGGAATTCTGTGCAGTTCTCCATTAATCATTGCATGCAACTTCCAAGTTTGACACTACTAAAACGTTTGTTAATACAGGTTTTAAAACATAAACGCTGATAAGATCTCCAACAATTTTGAGTAAGTAGGCCAATCAATTAAAATCTATTTAGATTTATGCTCATTTAATGTCTTTGTATCTAATATGCTGCAATTCTACATGAACACAATTGACAGATAGATAAAATGCTCATGATGAATTCCGCAGTGATATTCATTAAAGAGGGATGCTGTAGGGCGGTCAGTTGCAATAATTTTCGACCAAAGGGCTGCATGCCCACGACGCACGGGCTGCTGCTCTGCAGCATCACGCGGCGCTCCGGCCCGCAAGGCCGCACGTTCGGCTTTCAAAGGCCGGCCCGCTCCTCCTGGCCCAAGGCCTCTGCTTCTTAAGAGCCTTTGATTCCCGAGCATTCATCACGTCTCCCGCTCGCCGTTTTGGGAAGTTGACTCATACCTTGGAATAGGAGCCAGCAGCCCTGGCAGATGTAGCCGACGGCGCGTGCACACCACTGTCCCTTCGGAAGCAGTCACTGGGCAGGGTATTTGCGATTAAACTGTTCCGCAGCAGTTAAAGGTTTATTTTAATCTCTGCCGCTGACTCCTTTCCACCACTACTAACTCATTTCTCTCTGTCCTATAAATTAGTAACCTGTAAATGATACAAACTTTCTTCCTGGCTCTTAAACCGATTTCAGGCTTATTAAACAAATATTGTTAGAAAATTTGAGGTGATCAGTATAGCAGAGATTAGCAGAAAATATTATCTTCATTAGCAAGTAACTGCAAGTCTGGATTAAGATAACATAGATTTAAAGCAGGAAAAACACCAACATATCTGGTATATATTATTTTCCCCATACTTACTATAAATTAACTACATAAAAGTTATTTCAACATATGACATTATTTTACAGAATCTAATCTGTGGAGATTACTAGCCATAATGCAGGTAGCAATAGTTATCTATTTTCCTGCTAACATGAAAAACAAAAATAAAGTATACAACCCACCACAGTACTCACATTTTCAGGTATACTAGGAAGCTCTCTGATGTCAGGCACAGTAAAGTAAGAATGCTAAAATGGAAGAGCAAAACTGGTTATTTTGGTATAGTCTAGAGTCAAAGAAAATCTGAATTTATTGCTTGGTATTAGTAAGAGCAGTTCCTCAGCTAAGTAAAAGTGACAGAACATTTTTATCAGCTACCAGAATGACTTGTTTGTCATACATTTCAAAAGCTGAATTCTCTTCTCTGATCACAAATGCAATATAAAATGCATTAAGACACAAAGCATCAAGCAGTCCCCAAAAGACAGATTATGCTGTGGGTTTGCTCTTCAGAGCTGCTCTTCACAGACTCACCTGGCTCCTGACACAGGCCAAGAGAACTGCAGGGCATTCTGCACAGCTCAAGGCATCTTTCTACAGCCCCCTGCAAGACGCATGAGGGACTGCGGGGAACACAACAGCAAGTGGGTCTTTTTCTGACTTAGAGCATTGTGTTTTATTAAAGTCAATATTGACATTATGGAGATTTACTGAGAAGTCCCCTGTAAGCTTTTCTTCCCTTCTGCTTGGGAAAAAAAAAAGTTCTTCTAAATTTCTAAAAAGTTCTCAATAGCTCTTATATTCTTTAAAAGAAACAATTTCAAACATATACACTGGTCTTGCAATCTAATAATCCATTATACTGTTACAATTTTCATCTGTCTGTATTCAAAGAAAGCAGGTTCACTCTAGTTTCCATTCTGATAACACATTTGCAAGATTCTTGGTCAGGGCTTGGGGAAAAGGGAAGAGCGAATGTGACTAAGCTCTTTTGTAAGCTGATGCTATATGCAATTTACTCTACTTTTAAAGTTTTCCAGGCTGTTGTAGAGTTACTTATTACTTTCAGAAGCTTTAAAGGTTTCTACATTCTTTGCATAGTTCCACAATCAGCCCAGTTTTCCACAGTTTGCTTGTATACATGCATACACACAAATACACACGCATATATATAAAACATATAAAACGTATGTCATACTTTCCAATACTTCATAAACAGCCTGAAATACCAAGTGGGTAAAATTACTACACTGAACAAGAAACTGTGTTCATGCAACACGAATGTTTGCTTTTTGATACATCACTATTTTACTTTTGTTGAGAAGACGCAGTACAAAAATACAGGGATGGAGACAACTACTATATTACAAACAAGAAAATACTCAGCCTGGAAATAGGTCTGTAGACAGCAAAACTAAAGCGCATAAAGACCCCCTGGCACACACGGTCCCTGAGCTCCTTCCCGATATCCTTTCTCGCTTCATTACTCCTGAAGCGTGTGAGGCAAGGAGAGACCAGCAGCATTCCTGGAAACCACTGGTATGAAACAACCGAAACATCCCAAATGATCGCTGACTTTTGAGACAGCTTGTCCCTTCGCTCAAAACAGAAATGCTTTTCATAAAATAGCCAGCTTCAAAAGGAGCGGGGACATCTCTCCTGCCAGCTGGTGACCTAGCAAGTCCAAACAACTGTTACCTGTCGATTGACATTAGGGAGTGAAGTGATGAGACTAACCTGCTTGTTGCCAAAAAACACTTTTAAAGAAGGAGTAGAGGAAATGGAGAGAGAGAGGGGAGATGTGTGGCTGCGAAGACCACCAGTTTTACCAAAAAAAAAAAAAATCTTATTTTTGTGATAAGCAAAGAAGTGGGGGAAGAAGGAAGAGTCTAAAAATTTTAAGTGCAGACAATAAATGCCACATTGCTGCTTTGCAAACTCTAGTAAGTCACAAATGCTATGGTGATAAATCTCCATGGGGAATACACACAATCTTCCTCCTATCAAAGGACAGGATCTCAAAGACCTTTGAGGTTAAGGAAGAGAAACAGAGGCCCCAGACACAAAAGGGGTAGTCCAGAGCTCTATATTCTCAGCAGAAAATAACATCTATGTACTGAATTCCCAAAAGGAAAACAGTTTTTCACTTTTCCCTATTCTGCTACTTAATGAAAATTAAACACTTGATATTTCTCTTGTTTCACTTACCACTCCGAGATGAACAGAGGTTCCTGGCTCAGGGATGTTAAGTTTATGAAGTGTTTCTAGGAGCTCGTTCCTTTGACTATCCTGAAATTGTAGAGAGAAAATTAGCAGCAGAACACTAAATAGACCATTGGGAAAGCTTTCTGCTAGGCTAAACATGGACTTTTACATTACTGCATACTACAGATCAATCATTCATGCAGTCATGTCTGATATAAGAAACTCCCCAAAAGTCTGTTTTTATCCTCTACCTCATCTGATACTGGGTGATGGAAAGGGGTTATGTACTTTAAAAGAGTACCTGTCCTTTTGCTGAATAATCTGCCAAGACATTGAGCAGCTTGTAAAACACTTCAAACCATGGGAGGTAACTAAAAAACAAGAGAGAAAAGACATATATTCATATCTTGTTAAATCAGTAAGTCTGATCTTGATGCCCTTTCCACATGCTTGCCCCCAGCAGCAGCCCGGGCGCAGGGCAGGACGGCGCAGGCTGCCAGCCGGGCAGCCCCCTGCCCCGCCGCCCACAAACAGCCCAAGGAGGTTTCAGCCGTCCCGATGAACGCACACACGTGTACGCGTGTTCTCATTGTTGAACATTTTTGATTTCAATTACTTTGCAAACTGCATGTTTAATTATGTCTTCTATACAGTTGCTGGGGGTTTAGTAAACTGAAGAGCAAGAGTTGCTTTGGTTTTGAATCCCGATACATCTGTTTTTTTTAATTACAAGCCCAGTGTCTCCATTTTTAACCAACTTACCAGTCACAGCTGAGAAATTTTCTGAGCATCCTAGATCAGTCTTTAGCCAAACCTTTAGTTTGGCCAAATAGAGGTTTTATCTGAAGTAAATTTGCACTCCACTTACAATAACAACTCAACGTTAAAAGACATCACCATAGAGAAAATTGTTTTCCCTTTATTATAAGTTTCCATTCCATAAAATAAGATGGACAGCTAAGACGTTGCCTTGCTGTGATTTGGTACCACACTTTCATGGTCTGGTTCTTTGTTGCATTTTCTTTCTAAATACTGTCAAGGACTTTCCCCTTAGCTCTGACGAACAGGACAGCCAGTGTGTGACACACACGGATTCTTCTTTTAATCGCAGATGCTTTCTGAAGCAAATGGTTTGTGTTTGGATAGCAAGACAGGATTTAAAGTTTTTATAAAATATGACTACCTCCTGACAAGTATAGCGAAGTCAGTGCCCCTGGGTTCCTAACTGTACAGCTTTAGTAATAAATGAAGTGAGAAGTTATATATGAGACAGATAAAGTGAACAGCACTCCATCCTTAACATTTGTTTGAAGCTTGCAAATGCTACTGTAAAATGTAAGTAGCTTATCGAAATATACTGATAAGGAACTTAACTCTTCATGTTATATGACAGCATTATCATTTAAATTAATACGCTTTAAGCATCTTTACAAACTATGTATCAGAATAGAGCAGAAAGACAGACAATTACCACTTTAAACAGCATTTAGTTTGGCATTATATTGTAAACATTCAAGAAGGATTAGTCAGAAGATAAGTTTCTTTCTTTCTGTTTAGTTAAATAAACTTCAGTAGAGTTAAAAGCCATTACAAGAGTAACAAGAAATCCCCTCAGAAGCTATCTGCCAAGCAGAGATTAAAAACTCGGTAAACAAATCCCTGCAAGCCCCGCAAGGCACCTCTCAAAAGAAGAGTTTGGAGATGAAAAGGTGGAAAACTAAGAAGCCAGAAAACTGCCTAACAATATAAAATGAAAATTTATTTCAAGCACACACATTTAAAGTTCTACATAAAGTTAAACCTACAGGTTTAATCCGTGCGAACACTCCATACAAATTCTGTTCAGTTTGGCCATTCAGTGCCTGGAAAAGAGCTTCTGAGTCCGCTACTAAACAGAGCAGAGCAAGTCTCCTGCAACACAGTGCAGTTTACTTGGTAATCTTTCCAATAGCGTAATAACCCTTAAAGAGTTCCAAGTTATCTTGCAATTCTAGTAAAGATTCATACAGAGAGAAGTCTCTTGCAACTTCATTTCAGTTCGACATCCCTCCTCGTCACTGCACAGTTCAGGATTCCTCTCATTCTGAAAGCTCAGGAAGCCTTAAATAACTAATTTATCCTGCCAGCTTCAATACTTTTACTTCATGACTTATTCCATGTGTTTACTACTCAGCGTAAAAAGTGCTGTTCCTCTTAGTCAAAATGTGACCAGCAAAGATGCAAAGGATCAAGAAATGCAGTTACCAGAACTTGCTTCTAGGGTTTTGAAGAGAAAAAGAAAAGATGTGGATTTTATCTTGCAAAAAGTAAATCCACTCTAAAGTCATTAAACCTCCCCTCCCAAAGAAAAGGAGGTTGAACTTATAACCAAAACCTCTCTGTCCTACACGCAGCGTAAGCAGCACAACTGGTAGCACTACGGAAGATTTATGGCTTATGACTTGCTCATATTTAATTTGTAACCAAACACTTCCCCTTCCTCTTAGCTACCTTAGAACTTTTGATTAACTCTTGTTTTCACAGGTCATAGGTTAAGCAAAGGAAGGGAAGCGCTCGGGAGTGAGATTGCCCAGAGCACTGCAGCCGGCGC
>JAUBNY010001105.1:1123387-1149943 GCA_032275445.1 Crypturellus soui | reverse complement strand
GCAGCAAGCACTTCCCAAATGCATTTTGACTTTTTGTTTTCAATCCCATAACTAGTTTTGCCAGATACGGGCACTGCGGTCATTAATATCCATAGACTGTTTTCAGCGATACTAGATGACAAAAGCTCTCAAAATTGAACTTCTCTAGCATCAGTAAAATAAATAAGTTAAATGTTTCAGATCAGTAAGTAAGACTGACAAAACATTCTTATTCCTTTGGCCTGTCAGAATGAATAATATGGTGGTATTCCCTCAGAAATTATGTTAAAATTAATTAGGTATATTCATAAAACAACAAAATATCATAGTTGAGATAACAGGACTCTTCAAAGACACCCATTTTTCTAAGGAATATGGATGAGATGGTCAGATTCCATATTACAAAGATATTTTTCATTTATTATAAAAAGCTGCAATAAACAGAGTTTACAATAAAATAAAATACACAGAAAAAACCCAAGGAGTATCCTTCAGCACTGCTAACATTCGTTCCATCGCGATTAGTCTCTGTTGTTTGAAGCTTGGCACACTGCATGCATTAGTACCAGATGCTTGACTTTTTATACAATGTTTCCACAAATTTTGACCATTATGTACCTAGTGAAATTGCATAAACAATCTTTACTGCTCAATTATTGTTATACTGCACTGTAGCTGAGGCTTGAGGGGAAGAGAATCATTTTATGACATATACACCAGATACTGTTGTTTGTGACTACTCCCACCCTAGATTTCTATTGGCAACATTTATTTTGGTAATAAATTAGCTCATTGGCGATTCAATTGGTAGCAGATGTAAACATTTCAAGGAGTATTCATTTTAAACGAGAAATACAACAAGATTCTACTTTAACAACTTCTTAGTTTCACTTTTCAACACAATCAGATGTTTAATTTTAGGGTTTCATTGCTACATACATACAAATATACATAAATATATAAAATTTCATATATAAATCTATATAAGCAAGAGATGGTCTTTAAAGCTTTATTTTGAAAATTCTTGCATCCATGACCACGCAAACCAGCGTGAAGAGCTGGGTTCCCGCGCGCAGCCCTACCCCTACGCAGGCGTCTCCAGCAACAACCACCAGGACAAACCAGGAAAAAGCGAGCACGATACTAGCAGAACAGTATTATGGTGCATAATTTCTTTATTAGAATGCATTATTTGTGTGTGTACGTGTGTATGGGTGTACGTGCATGTGTTTCTCAGCATCTTCAACGTCCCCTTGTGCACCAAGGGCCTCCCAAAGCTGCTCCCAGCACTGGTGCAAACCCAGAGGCAGATGTGGATCTAGATCCGCATGCAGAGGAGGAGCACTGGCCTGCAGGACATTGAGATTCACGGGTAAGAGCACTTAGCTGATAAACCAACACGTGCTGCTGCTTTCATCATTTCAGAAGCCACCTCACAAACCAATCCCCCAACCCCACACAAAACAAAACAGCACTAAAATAGTAACTTGACAAATCACAGCCAAGGAAGTTTTTGTTTGGCTTCTCTGGCTTTGTTTTTATTTTAGCTTTTTGTACAACAATTCAGATTTTTTTCCCCTGCTCAGGAACACTCATTCCAACAGCAAACTGGCGGAGCTCGTGCTATCCCACCCCAACGCTCCACTCCCCACACGACAGCTTGGAAAAGGTCGGGATTTAGGTGGGACTCTGCATGGGTCAGAAGGAGCGCATGCTCCTCCCAAGCACACGCACTGCTCAGGGTGGTAATAAACTGTATCATCTTTACCAGCGATAAAACTTATACCAGTCAGTTGTTCGCAGCAGGAGCACACAATTTACTTGCCTGAAATCCAATGTGATGTCCCAGCCCTCAATTCCCCTGGAAGCAGCACCAAGGAGCGCCTAGCCAGAGCGCGCAGGAGCCGAGGGCCTCGCGCGCAGGGCACGTGCCTCAACGGGGACGGCGGGTCCTCTCCAGCCCGGAGCCACCCTGCAGCTGGACCCACAGCTGCACGTTCGCATGTCTGCACCTTTTCACGAGTACTTTATATTTTACATTGCGTCAGCTCCATCACCTTGACTTTTAAATAGCCTGGGAATGTTTATTAAGCATCCTGTATCCTTATTTGGAAAACACTACACAATGGAAAAAGAGAGCACATCACATTTATTACAGCCTTCAGAGTTTTATATGTTATTCACCATTAAAATGGTTATTTGAATAGTGTTTTCAGCTATGTTTACATACATATATATCACCCAATAAAAATGACATGTAAATTCTATCTGGTAATCAGTATTTTGGATCCTTATATAAAGCTTCACGAACCTGAAGCACCTTCATAAATCAGGGCTAACAGGAACACCTCCATACAAGAGTGGCCACCAAGGCCAGGCGCAGCGTGGCCAGGCTCTCCGCAGCACGGCAAGCGCAGGGAGCACAGCCCATGCCCGACCCGAACGCTGCGGACACAGTAACCATGTTCTGGATGGTTCTGGGAGGGAGAGAGGCACAGAAATGCAGGAATACAGCAGGGTTCCTCACACAGGCATCAATATTCAGCTTCACTCACAATGCCGGTATCAGTAAAACACTCCCCAGCACCTTAGGTTAAGGCATCAATGTAACTGACCATCAACTCTGCCTGTAAAACTAGATCAACTTTGAGGACCTTGATTAAAAATAATTTATTTTGCACACTGTAGGCAGAATTACTAGTAGCTCAACTGTTTCTCTAGGCAGCTAAAAAAAGAAAAAAGAAGATTTCACAATCCAAAACAGTCAAACACTTTGGGCACTTCAGCAGCGGCTGGGCCATGAGTCATCCCGAGCACGTGCTGGCCCAGCCCCGGCTCCTCTCTCTTCGCCTGAGATTCTGCAAGTTTCAAGCCACAAACTACCACGAGATCCACACAGCTCCAGCCTAGGCAGCGCTTATAAACCTCTCCCAAAAATAACTGTATATGAGCAGCAATAGAATATACTGAAATAGAGCAGCTGCAAAGCAGGAGTATAGCAAGAACACGGTTCCAAAACAAAGGTTACGATGCGTGGTCTATCTGAAACATCCCATCTTCACAGAGGCAAAACCGCAGAGGAATACACGTGTCATTTCAGGCTAAAACTGCTGGCATTAAGGAAAGCCAACTTTTTTATCCTAATGTTTGCATTCAGCTTTAAAAGCTTTTACTCCAGTAGCATACCGTACCCATTTCCTAAAATTCATGGGTGGCTTCAGAGTGATTCACTTCCTGGCCTGGTGCACGTCAGTGCAAGCCCTTCTTGCAGAGAATCCTGCTCCGCACAGAGCAGGAGCTGCTGCCTCCAAAGCACAGGTTGCCTGAAGAGCTGGAGATCCACTATCCCTGCTGCTCACAACAGATGCCCTGGCCTAGGGCATTTTCAGTTAGAAATGAAAAAATAAAAAAAAAAAGAACAAGAACCACACATACGAAAGAGATCACTTGCTAGTTCCTGAAGCAGTTTCCTTTACCACTATTTTAAGAGGTGGTATTGAAGGAAACAGTACCAGAGAGCAGCTGGACCACTTCTCACAAACTTTTTGCAAGTGTTCTTTTTTATATATTTTTAAAAAAGGGGAGGAGGAGAAAATGCTTTTCTTGGTGATGAAAGAGTAAGACTTTGCTGCTCTCTCACAGCAGCATTCTGCTTCCTCACCCTGTGCTTACAGACGATAGACACTAGTGGATAACACGTGCCAGGGACTCCAAGCTACACAAATACACTTCTCACTGCTAATATATTTAACTTACCGCAACAAGTAGAGATTCTGCTTCATATTTATGAATACTATCTGCAGCATTGTACACAAGATTCAAACACATACACACTGTCATTGGTAGTGATTAGCAGTAAATACAGAGTTGCTGTTAAGTCCTAAAAATCATTACTGCTTTTCCTTATAGCATCTTGCTCAACAAAAAGACAAATGCAGAAGAATATCAAAATTAGCTGTGAACTGTATAATCCTATTGCTCAATTTCATGGCATTTAAGACACTACCTTCCCCTCCTCACAATTCTGGATGTTAATCCACGCTGTAACCTGATTTAATTTTCCAGATGACAGGATGGGAATATGCTACAATGGCACGTTAGGGGAAGCCTGCTCCTCTTTCACTCAACCTTCCTTAGGTCACGAAGCGAAGAGTTCTGCTAGACACGGGCAATCTCAAACTGCTCTGCCTTTGAATGATATGGAAACTATGAAACCAAGAAAGCTATTAAAAAAAATTAAAAAAAAAAAAAATACTGTCCACTGTTACAATATACAAAAGATATATTCTAAACTGTGCTGCTTCTGATAGAAGTCAGCCAATATTGGCTACAAATCATCCAGTTATACTAATCCCAAACTGAAAAATACAATGATTGATATTCATTTTTCCTTCCTAAATTAAGACCTTACATTATTTAAGGTGTTATGGGTGCAACAGTTTTTTGTCCCTCTGAAATTAAACAGACTTCCATCAAGAGCAATTTCAGTTTCAGCCCCATTACACCTTATAGTCCTTATGGAGCGTAACTGAAAAGTAAACTTCTTCCAAACCTCTGCGACCTCCTTCATGTCCTGTGCTCAGCAGCGCCGCACACTCCTCCTTGCCCCTAACTGCTGCAGACTGGGCAGCCAGATAACACCTCCGGGTGCGGGAGAAGGGGAGGAGGGAAATGCGAGCATGGGGCAGCGGGAGGTGGAGAAAAAGGGCATAGGGAAAAGAGCCAAGAAACCCCAGTATAAGTTCAAGCGGAAAATATCTCCCCAAAATGATTTTTTTTTCCTGTATGTGAAACTTGAAAGAATAAAAGGTATAAAATTTTAAAATATTTCTTACTCTAAAGGAATAAAATTGAGAACGCACCCACAATGCAAAAGAAAATTCTATAAGAATGTGTTACACACTATGATTCTGTGAAACTCTAATGCAATTGAAAATATAGATACTTTCAGAATCAAGATGCTGGCTATTTCCAAAGAACTCGCAGTTGAAGTTACCCCAGAATATTAATACAGACAACAAGAACACATAACAGGTTCAATATTCGACCAACAGTGCACCTGAGGACAGCACACAATGAAAGTATTCAAGCAGATCACTTACTGAACTCATCTTCCACGGTTCAGGATGCAGCCTCCACCTTTGTGACTACTCGTGCAAAAAGAGTGGACACGAACGCATTGCTTTTAATTACTCAGGTTTTTATAAATATAGTACTGTCACCAATTAAGCAAAGCAGCCACTACCATGCAAATGATAAGTCCACTGACATTAATACCATAAAAACATTTACAAAGTTTGCCTCTTTTCTTAAATGAACATTTGAAAGTCTATTCCATAACGGCCAAAAAACTAACCGATAGCAAGAAAATGCTTTTCACAAGCATATAATCCACAAACAGAATATAAAGTTTGCCACTCTGAGCAGAATTTCATGTATGAGTTCACTAAAATGATCCAAAAGTGGGAGCTACTGAAAAAGAAAGTGTATCAAAGGAAACATAAAATATACATCACAGAAACTGAGGAAGAGAAAAAAAACGGGACAGATTAAGCAATTCACTATGATTTCCATAATAGTCTTTCTGTTATTAACATATCAAGAGTTGGAGGGACAGTAGAGGAGAAAAACTTTCCTAGGCCCTGTTTGGCAGTATCTTATGTGTTTTTAAATATCCATCTACAATAAAGCAAGCCGCCAAGCTACAACTGCCGCGGCCACCGAGCTGCCTGGTGACGGCCTCTTCCCTTCAGCAGCAGCTGGCGAACCCTCCTTGTCTTAGAAATACGAAAGAAACCGTTAACTAGTAGTTCATGCTATGCCTGAAACATGACAGTTCCACAGCACTAATACCACATGGGGCAGGATTTAGAAGATAAAATATATTTCTCAAGTCTCAGAGGGACTAAAGGAAGAAAAGTAAATAAACCTTCATGATCCAGATCTAGAATGCAACAAAGCTAATCCAGAGTAGGTGCATCATCTAGAGCGCAACAGTCCCCGACACAAGCAATGACAGTGAAAAGCTTCAATCCAGCTTATGTTTCCAGAGTGCAAACCCTGCAGTTAAGACCAGAAGGACTTGACAGAACTTGCAAAAGAACTTTGACATTTTTACCAGAACTGGTCACCATCTTTAATATTTACAAGACAGCTGCTTATTTTCCTGATTATTGTTTCTGCTGACAGCTCAGGCATATATAGTTCTTCCAAGCTAGCCTTTTACGGAAAAAATAAAAATATTTACATTTGATAAAATGCCAGTATATGGCCATCTTGACTCATATAAAACACTGGCATGTTAATAAGCGCTTCCATTTAAATATATATATATACACACACATCTCCAATTTTTACGTAATGTCAACTTTTCTACTTTCCTGCGTCAACCAGCTAATTCTTAATTCTCTTGGTTGTCTTGAAGAAAGCCAGGAGAAACATGTGAATGTAATATTGCTTTTTAGAAAAACCACACTACAAAGAACTTGCATAAAACCACAACATGGCGATGGAAATCAATCGAC
The DNA here is from genome assembly GCA_032275445.1 of Crypturellus soui. Classification (NCBI taxonomy): domain Eukaryota; kingdom Metazoa; phylum Chordata; class Aves; order Tinamiformes; family Tinamidae; genus Crypturellus; species Crypturellus soui. The sequence continues at coordinate 1,143,440 of JAUBNY010001105.1, read as the reverse complement.
TACATTACAAAGCCGAATGAATTGCTAATGAAAACAAATAGTATTTTTCAAAATACCACCAGATTTTTCATTACTAGAAAACACTACATTTCAAAAATATTTGCCAAACTGCTACAGTGTGACATTTTTTGGGATTAGTTTTAATGATGTTAAGGCTATTTTAATTTTCTAATAACCTTTATTTCTCATGTATTACACAGCATTTTATAGTCTGGAAATCTTTTCTAACATCATAATTCTTTTAAATCACTTTCGAAAATTCATCAACCATAATAAATTCACACAGACATACTAGCAGGCAAATACATACAAGTACTGTACAAATATATTCACTAATACAGACTGTCACATTTCAGATTTAATATGAACTGACTCTAAAAGCATGTGGAACAAAAGTGTTCTAGCCAACCATAAGCTCTTCAAGTGTTGAACTCAAGAGGGGGAAAAAAAAGAAGGAAAAAAAAGCAACACGCACACCAAAAACAAGCCACAAAACCAAACAAAGCCCACCCTATCCTCAGCAAAGGTCTTCTCTGTGTAGTACAGGCAATTATATCTTCTTTGTCAAACATGAAACAGTGAATACTGATTTCTAAGCCTCAAGCCATGCAAAATTCATGTCGAAAAATCTGACCTTACTTTCATACTTTCAATACCGGTAGTCTCAAACTGTTTCACTTTCAAAGTTCTCATACGTTACCTTAATGGAGTATCACCAGCTCCGATGACACTGCTTTGCATTATTGATCTATACAAATACCGTCTCTTACGGGAATATCCTGGCCTAGCAAGATGATTTTACAGCAAACATTTGGAAGCATTTCAGGATTTGGTGGCCTCAAAATTTCTATTATTCTGGATCGCATCGAGATTAAAAACCAACAACAAAACCCACCACTCAGAGCTGAAACTGCGCACCAGGACCCTGGGAATCCCATTCCCACCTCTACTGCCGTTGTGGAGCGGAGCAACACATGGTGCTGGGTGCCTTTCAGAAGGCAGGCTCAATAGTTCTGTTTATGCAAGGAAGTTACTGCAAAGACTGTAGCAGAAGACCTACTAGTCCCACACAGGAACATACCCGTCTGTGTTGAAAAGCCTTTGGATTTGCTTGTTAATTTATGAGATTTGGTTACTATAAGATTGTGATTTCTTCTAGGAGCATGTCCATCAATTGACATTGTATGAACTCTCCTATATTTCTACTACAGGATTTTCAAATACTTGAAGACTCAGCTTCTTTTATGTTCAATAAATTATTCCAAGTCTCAGGCTCTATTACTTTCAGTCTCCAAAAAACTCCTCTGGCCATTAAAAGAGGAAGGAAAAAAATTAAATAGCCTAGGAAAAGAATAAGTAGAAGGCAAGTAAGAAACTGCTCTGGAAATAGACTTCTTTTTGTAGCAAACCATTTTGTAGCAAACAATCTAGTATCTGTTGCAACACAGAGCAAAATATATTTTATCTATGACACTGTGATTCTGAATAATGCACAGATCACTATCAATAAAGGACAGCCAAATTTAGATAGGTCGCAGTAAGCCTCACTTCAGGCTGAAGCATCACCGAGGTCTTCTGAAAGGCTTCAAGTTGAAGCAAGATATGAAAGTTTGTAAAAACAAATAAATAAATATACTCTCCTCCAAAGAGAAAACTGGGAATTGAAAACTCCTGTAGATTGAAGTACAGTCACAGGAGCTGAGCTTGAGTGGGCTGGAGTAAGAAGGGGAGGAAGAGAGTCCTGAATTGAAAAAAATCCATCTCACTGAGCTCCTGACAGCAAGATGAAAGAAGAAGAAGAAAACTGAGTGCTCAGCTACTTCGAATGACTTATCTCTTTTGGAGTAAAGTTCATTAACTGGACAGCATCAAGCACTACCAGAGAACTGTGGGTATGTTTACATCTGCATTACTGACCTATTTTATATCTGCAGTGCTTTCAGCTACTATTAACAAAGCTTGCTTTATGACATGTGTGATACTATATAAAAAAGAAGGCCCCGAAGAAAAGAAGCTTAGCACATATTTCAAGTCTACTATCAGCTTGAAGACTTGTTTGTTTTATACAGGAAAGAACTTGATGATACTGAAAACAGACAGGAAACCTATAATCTCACTAAAAATTTTAAAAACACAATCTTAGCCTGTATTTTTTTTCCCTGTAGAAAAGGTATGGTTATCAAAGGATTTCTAACTGCAAAAATAGAGATGCATTGGGAATGTTTATTTTTGATTTTTTTCCAGTATAGTTCAAGCTGTATGATTACACACATCCAGCACCAAGACACTTCCCAGGCAGTGAACAGCTCTGAAGGGGCATGTCTCATAACCGTTACATTAATCAATGACTAGGCTTGGAAATCGGGTGTAGGTAAAACTAGCCTGTTCGCAATGTTTCCTTCTCTTCTTCTCCAGCTTAATTACATAGCAAATTTCCAACTGTATTTACAGGTATTCTCAAGGCTTCTGCCAGCTCTTTTCCTTCTCTTAACAAGAGATTTGCTATAAGCTATCTCTTCCTTCATACCATTTAAATGGAAACCTAGAAATGTAACTTTAACCTGCTTCCAAAATGTTTCTTTAGAAGTCAACAGACAACATGAAGAGCACCTCTTCACCGGTTTGCACGGGGCTGCCTTGCGATCCTCTTGGGACAACTAAGGAAATCAGGAGCTTAACTTGAGCCCAGCTGGCAGCACAAGGATATTCCCCAACACCTACACACCACGACTGATCTACAGGAAAACAGCTCACACACACCTGCGCAGATTAGGAAATAAAGACATAGAAACTAGACAAAACGTCCTCAAAACCAACTGCTCAAAGTAACTAGGAAAGCTGATGGAGTAGAACATTAGCAGAGATATTTTTGCCATAGGACCTGGAAGAAACATCACTGAAGGCTACAGGAAGATTTACGTTATTACACAAAATAGTGTGCTTAGTACTGAAAAATGAGAAGATGTGGGAGAATATCCTACATAAAATAATCTCTAAAATCTAAAAACTAGGAGTTCACTCAAGAGCTATGCAGCACATCTATATGGATATAGCTGGTTTAGTCACAGATAAGGGGATCTGCTCCTTTTTCTTAAAGGATCAGGCCACCGACAAAAATTATTTCCATCTTTTTACATAGGCATATATATTATACTTAATTTTTAAACACAAAAGATTAAACTAGAAGTTACACACATGAACACATCTCCTTTGAAAAAGACTCAAAACACTATTTACATCTGCTAACACTTTATTACTACAACCTTTATAACAGAGCTTAGGTTTGCTTCAAACACAAAACAGGGTTCTTGGTGCTGGAAGCACAAGAAAAAGCCCTGCATACAGTTCGTCTACAAAGAATTAACTGGATTAATTAGCAAGGGATTTGAGAAGCAGCTTGGAGCTAGAAAACCAAAACACTAAATTGTTTAAATACTTTGGCAATGGATCAAGGTTTCTAGGCAGCCCTATGTTTCATTCTCTCCTTTTTTGCTCGGTGTTTTAACACATTTAACCTGACTGAGGTACTTTTATATGAGATATGAATGACACTGTCAAAATACCAAAAAGAAGATGTGAATTGAAAAATGCCACAAGCTGTTAACAATTCTGCCAACATGTATGAGCCCAGGCAACATTAATTAAAAATCAATAGCTTAGGACATAAATAGCTCTCATCTCTGTTATAGTGCATCTCTAACATAACTCTTCACCAAAAAAAAAAAAAAAAAAAAAAGGCCTGTGTCTCTTGCTATTATACTGACTGAATTGACCACAACAAAGCAAGAAAAATAAGACAAGAGACCTGACTAAGGAAACACACATGAAAAGGGAGGATAGGTGTATGAATGATAAGAATTTTTCAACCTTGCGCTATGATTAACACAAAAACTGGTTAGAAAGAGACACACTAAAAATACATTTGCAAAATAGATTTCCAGGAAGAACATTTCAGGTTTTTAGTGCTAATCAGATTCTACACAAAATCTGTGTGCCAAGGAAAAAAAATACACATCTTCTGGGCAGCTACAGCTTATTAGTCAATATTTTTAACCATGTATCTCTAGGTTACTCTGACTCCTCCAATAGTTACAAAACAAAGGTGAGGAAAGAGTCAGAAAATGGCACTCAACTTTTTCTTCAAAATAAAGTTGCATTAGAAGGCATCAAGCTAAGGATAAATTAAAAGGTGTCTAGTTGGGAAGTGAAGGCACCATCTTTTGAAGTTCCTGGAGAGCAGCTACCCAACAGGGAAGTGAAAGCCTGCAAGAACTAAACCTACTTTGTAACAAGAGTTCACCTAAGACGTGACAAGTTGCAGACAAAGCTTGGGTATGCTCTAACTCCTAGACAATTACAACAATTTAAGTTTCTGAATGTCTACAAAAGAACTATTAACATCAATGGCAACATAATAATGAAATACTAGCTGATAAGATCCTGCATGCATAGTAGAGTATTTCACCATGTCAATTGTATTTTGACCATTATAGCTGAAATTTGGGACACATTTTCTCCTCCCAGTATCTTCTCCCTCACCCACAATATTGAGCTTATAGATGTGGATTACACTGTAGTCCAAGAAAACCAAAGGTTCTGCTGGTTAATACGCAGACACAAGGTGTGCAAACATGCAAAAAAGAGATCTGACCTTCCACAAAACTTTTTGGCAAACTTTGTAACTTTTCACGAAACTAGAGGCAAAAATGCCTTCTGTTTGGAGCAATGGTGGGAGGGGAAGGAGGGCAGCAGAAAAGTTAATACTGAATAATAGAATACTGCTATGCATTTAGTGGGATGGAGATGGATTGGAAAGTTTTTATTATTATTATTGTTTTCATTTTGAACTACCAAAGGATTCTCAATAGTTCCATTTCCATTCAAGCTACTGCCAATTTCAGTTAACCTTTTTAAAGTTAGATGTACCAAACACAGGTTCCTGCTGCAACCTTCGATACAGCTGGATTCTTCATCTGAGAAGTTAATTAGGTGCTCTTAACTTTTAGTGGAGGAACTACATTAGAACACAGAACTGCAGACCATACTGTCCTCCTAAACCGCATAATTTGAAAATTCAGAGTTCCTCCTTAAAACATTGCATCTTGTGGCTGTAAAAACATAAATCCTCCATTTATTAGCACTTCAATCATCTTCTCAATTTAAGATTCACAGGCTTTGTTACATCATCTATCTCCCTGATACTTTATCATTATAAAATAAACTGATTATGAGATGCGGATGTAATTTGTAAATTTTTTCAAAGGACATGATTTCCATTCTTCTACAAACATGTAGGTATTGCCCTAACATGCTGTACCTGCATTATGTATTAAAATATATACATATATGGCAAAAATGGGAAATATTTCTTATAAATTGTGGGAGCTATTTTTAGCACTCTAACACTGTTTATAATACTGGTTAAAAACACTGTCACCGATAAAGAAACAAATATTAAAAAGGTGTCCTTTAAGCTTCCCTTTAAGGCATCTACCATAATGGTATAATTTGCTCTGGACATCATTAAAATGTAAAGTTAATGAGGATTCAGCTGAAAACAGAAGAAATGTAACCTATTTTCAGGCAAAACTTCTAACACTGCAATCAGAGGGAAAACCTCTTTGATGTCTCTTTGTCTCTTCTCATTAATTTTCTTTTGGTTTCAAGAAAAAAAAAACACAAAGGCTGTTTAAACTAAAAAAAAAAGCATAGAAGTTTAAACACAGTAATTACAGTCAAGCTGCAATGAGGTCATTAGGGTTTTAAAACTTTGAGATAAACAAATTGAGATGTATGACTATTTTTAAAACATCTCAGTACTTGATGTTAACTGTCTGTGTGACATCCACTGTCGTCCAAAGATTTAGTCTAGGTACAGAATTGCTCCAAAATGATCTGGTGAATGACCAAATCTAGTGTCCAGTGTAAAGTAAAGTAATCAAAAAATACATCAAAATAAAACCCACCAGAATTATCATACTACTAGATACCATAATTCCTATTTATACTTGCAACTAACAGTGCACTTTGCAATCTCAGTGTGAGATTTTGCTATGTTTCACCTTTACCTTTTACAGTTTATAAAAGAATAAAAATATTAAACAGTGTAAATCATTCTCTTTACTCACCATATATATTTTGTTTTATGAATACCACTGAGGTACACAAAAAGCTATATAATTCCACTTTAAAAAGCTAATTCTTCCAGCAAAAAATACCTTTAAAACCTATTTAGCATATCTGTTCCAGAACAAAGTATCTTCTTTCCCAGCATCTCAAATTCATAGTAGCAACAGGATCTATTTTATACTAAAGTGGTATGTACTTGGAGTAAATAATTAATGAGTATTTTTTCCTAAGCTATTATCAAACATTTTTAAACACTCTTGTATCTGGAAAAAAAAAAGATGATAAACTATCACAATCACAATAAGACAGTTAAGCCATCAAGTAAAAGCAACAGCTACACAGGCCAAGCACATAACATTGTCTTTAACACAGAAGGATATAAATCATGGTGAAACAAAATAAACAGATACCCATAACATCTTCCCCTATGCAGTTGCCATCTTAAGACACGATGACATGTGGTCAGTATATTAGTCTCTTGTTCTCATATGAATTTTAATGCATTTGCAGATGGCTTCATAGAAGTTTCTCTATTTCAATCCATTTTCACACTTTTCATAGACTCGAATTCAACACAGAGTGAATCATCAATAGACATGTGGATAAACAAAACAAAATCAGACATTTCTTGGGATACATGCAAAGAATAACTTTAGAAAGCAATCTAACTGCAAAGAGAACGCAAAACATATGTAACTTACTACAGAAACATACCGACTACATAAAGGCATTTAAAAATTCAACAGCATTGTAAGTGTTTTGTAAGTGGTCAATAAAAATACAGCGTAATTGGGAGATTTTGTCTAGGATTATGCAAAGACAATAATTAGTTACAAAATCCAGTCTTCCTTTAACCTTTGTCCACCTTCCTTTAACGGAGGTTCCTGGCAAGAAGCTGGAATTATTTTCAGGGTATGTAAACATGGTCACATTTAACCCACATTATTCTGAAAGTACTAAATGTCAATCTTGTGGCAACCTCCTAAGAAGTCCACCAGAAGATAAAGAAACAAAACAAAAACAACAAACCCCAACAAACTTTATATATTGTTACCTTGTCACCATTTCATTGATATTAAATGAACCACAATTCTCAGTTAATGAAAGTAACACAATAAAAAGGAACAAACAAAGGAACAAATTAAAATTTCTTGCTTATTTCCTCATGGACCTTTTTTTTTTTTCCAACATTTCCATCATATCTGAAGTAAAAACACATAACAAAACCTCCCAATACTGCTGTTCAGCATTTGCTCCCACACTTCCAAGTAGTAGCGGAACTGCAGAACATGGAACTGCAGAAGTTCCACTGAAGAGGCTTGCAGGAAGCATCGGTACACGGATGAACCAAGTGTGAGTCAGTTCTGGGACACCGATTAGAAGGTTAAGAAAAAAGAAACCCAAATCACTATTCTTAATCTACAGGGTGTCTACTTTAAAGTCATTACTTCATTGTTCCTTTTTCAACTGACTGACTTTCTAATTAAAGTTCTTTACACATTACAGAAATCTCTGTATTGAGATGTAACAGTTGATTTCAGATGCATTAGCTTTAAGCAAAAATTAACACTCATTAACAAGATTACCTGTTGTGATTAAATAAGGAAAAACAAATCACCACTGGAAAATTTTGTAACCAAATACAAACTAAACTTAAAATTACTCCTTTAAATTAAGTCATCTTCTCCCCTCTGCTTTAATGACAACTCTTTGACTCCATTCAAAGTGCAATCTGTCTGCAGTTATTGGAATAACAGCCCTACTCTTAAAACAGCACATTAATGGAGTAACAGAGAGTTAATTGCAACAAGTGCTTCATCAAATTCTTAAATGCTCCGAATGCTTAAATATCAAATCCTTCAGTAGTATGTAGTGTCTAAATTGAGTCTCTCAAGAACTCTTTAAAAAGAAGAACCACTCAAACTCCCCTACAAATTCAAGGAAATCTATAAAATACAGCTAGTGAACAAAAATAATTTGTTCGAACAACTTAAAAAAAAAAAAAAAAAGAAAAGAAAAAGAAAGAAAAAAGGTTCAGTTTAGCAGTTAATTTCAACCTGCAGTTAAAAAGGCACTAGCTGTCAGTCAGTTTTCTCACCCAACTCTATCATGAAAAGAAAAACTGACAGATCACAGGAGCTTGCCTTTGTAAACCAATTCGGGAACTTTCATGCTTCTTATTTGTTAGGTTAAAGGTTAAATTGCTGACCTCTGCCCTCCTGCTTAGCAGCCTTTCCCTTTTTCTGTAAAGCTTTATTTTGGGGCTGTATTTACATGGATTAGTCTCTTTTCACGCTAAGAAAGAATCTGTTCACAGCCAAAGCCTTAGTTCTGGTTGTACAAAAAGCAGCCACAATTATTCAGCAGCAGACAATGACCATATTGTGGATTTACAAAAAAACCACCTCAGCCATGGCAAGTTCTGTCCTTGCTGCACAAAACAATAGAAGAAAAATCTTATCAAGCATTCAAGAGAAAGCAAACAAAGCAGGCCCACTGTGAACTTGATGAAGATGTCAAGCTCCTTTAAAAAATATAAATCAACAAAAGAGTTTAAAGTCTTGTGAGTGGGACTTTCTATGCTGAATATTTCTCTCCAGTTAAACAGTGTCAGCAGCAGCAATATAACACAGACTCATAAATACTCGTGAAATAGATTCAAGTCAGAGGCAGTGAAAGCATGAAGCAAAAAGGACAGATCCTCCCAAAAAATAACCTACAGAAGATGGACTTCCACTTCAAGAACTTCCACAGTTGTAATGAACAATATGATTTTTGCTTTTTATTAAATATAGCATCATTAGCTAAGAACATGTATAAGAAATGAGCATATTTATGATCAAGTTATATATTTCATTAATACTATTAAACCCAAATTGGGAACTGTCCCTGAGCAAAATAGTCCATAGAAATGTTACTTACTTGACCTAGACCTTTCAGTCCTAGTAAATTCTTTGTCAGTATCTACAACCTTCTTTGTACTTAAAAAGTGATCAAACAGAAACAGAAGAAGAAGTAATTAGGAGAATTAGCATTCCCAGATACCAGCTGTTTACTCAGAAGTGGATATTTCTCCAATAAAAAGTTTGGAACAGCTGGAATAATGGCACATGTGCTATAGAAAACCCTTACTTATGGGAAAAAAAAATGTGTTTTCACTTCCTATGTTATTATTGCTATATATTTAGTATGAAATGCATTTCTCAATACTTAGCAGGCAAGCTTGAATAAACAAAGTGTTTTCACCTTACAAATTAAAGGTTGCTCAGAGACACACAGATAAAGCTTAAAACATTTTGAATTAGCAAGTTGTAACTTAATCCTACATAGGTAACTTTGTTTATGTTCAAGAAAATACTTGATCTATTTTAGCAGGTACTGCTCTATTATGTAAAATGATATTAGATGATAAAGAGATTACGCTGAGATGTGGCAATAAACTGCTACTGAAGGGACAGAAAGCTGTCGTTCTACCTGAGAAAGTCCTACCATAGAAACACAGCGGAAACTGCAAAGTACTTTTAGGGCCCAAGAACATCTTGACACCTCCCAGCAGAGTTAAGGACTTCGATCAGTTTAAGTTATGACATTTGTGATCTACTGCGGAGGGAAGGTGATATTACAGCACAAGACTAGAACATGAAAAGTAAAGAAGGAAGTACTTAAACTACTCACCAGCTTCTAGTAGGAACAAGATTAGTGGTACATGCTACACTCAGCACCAATTCAAATGCAAATACCATCCTTTCTTTCAAACAATGATAAACTCCCTCAGAGTTAATAGTTTCCTTCCAAGATTCATCTCCCTTTTCAACTTAGTGGTATGTTTTCAAGAAAAGAAAGAAGCACATGGCAAGTCTTACAGCAAGACCTTTTAAATTCTGTCATAAAAGAAGCAGTATAAATCACATTTCCTTTACTAATCCAGTGAACATTTGTTAAACTCTAACACACTTATCACTTTATCCATGCTATTGCATTTAGGTTTCTACCTTACTATGGTTAAAAAAAAAATTGAAAGAAATGCTTTAGTTGTACTAAACCATTTTAGCCTTTCCCTTGAACACACAGCAAGAATTTAGACTACATTCACAAAAAGATGAAAGATGAGGTCCTTGGAGAGAAAGGCCTTTTGGTACACTACATGGTAAAGCTGCAGATTTGACATACTTTTATAATGTCTGCTTTGGCAAGAACACAAAAAACCCACACAAAAGCAAGCTATGTCCTCCCAGACAGGGGAGCTGGTGGTGGGAATCTTACTTTTGCAAGCATTTACTTTCAAATATTCAAACTTTAGGGACTGTTTTGATCAGTTACTTTAGACTAACAAATTCTCTTTTTCTAAACTAAAAAAAAAAAAAAAAAAAAGAGTATGAGAGTTGCACTTAAATTCTTCCCTCTCTAACAATAGAGTATCTTGGGCTCAGGTCCAACAAGATCCCTGAATGCGTCGCATGGTATTTCTGACAAATAATCTGCCTCAGTTGCAATATAATGAAGTGCCTTGAAAATTATAAATTATTTCCCAAGTAGTTAATGTGATTTTACTTTTCTTATATAAGTATTTAAATTAAGACGGTAATTTAATTATTTTTAACTCTCAGAAGAGTTTTGGTGCACAACACATGAAATATCTTCAAGCTGAGGTTGAAATAAAACCATCTATTTTAGTCTCTCATCATCTCCTGCATATAACTCCAGTGAACGAGAGAGGATCATGCACTGAGACACAGGTTGCATTATCAAAATTTACTAAAAAGTTTAAAACAACATCTGTAGCTTTAGTCTGAACATCACTAGCTTAGCAATGGTGCACTTAATTCGCTCTTCCTCAATAGGATTTTCCCCAACACCAAAGAAATTACCAATTTCAGCTACAGTTTAAATGGCTACCTTTTAGGTTTTTGGATTTGTAAAGAATCAGCTGCATTAGCGATGAAAAAAAATACAGACATCCTCTGCTGCAGAGTTTGATATTGCTAAGTATGAGAAAACACTGAAAACCAACTTCATCTTTGATTTTAAATATTCGCCTTAAACTACAGTGACCTACAGGAACTATAAACATAAAGCAGTCTCCCAACAGAAATAATGGTCATAAACCTCACACACTGAGTTCACAAGTGCTAAAATAACTATATTATTTTGAGTTTTAACTAAACTATACATTACTTATTTCTCAGAAATCATACTTAATTACTTAAGTATCATAGACAAAATGCAAAACTCACACAATTAAATTATGTCCAAAACATCTTACTACTTTCTGCTAGGCAACAAGTTGTATTGCTATTCCCTTAGATATAAGATTTTCCACATTTTTTTATTAATTAATTTTAAAAATTAATACCTCAAGCAAGGTTAGGTCATACCTGAGAAAACACTAAAATAATCACGATAATCCAAAAAGACTTATTGCATCTAAAGAAAAGTCCTCAAATAAGTTCTATAAATATACGAAGAAAAGAGCAAGCACAGCTTTCAAATACAACAACCAAATTCACATTCTTGGATTTATGTAACATTCCAATCACTCCATGTGCCAGAAATACACAAACCAATTGAGATTAGATTATCATTATTTCTAAAAACATTTGCTTTTTCAACTTCAATCCTTTTGATGAAACTTTCTCCTAAGGCTGTAATCAGGTTACAAAATTTCTAGATGCTCCTGGAGTCTATATTTTTAAAAAACAAACTATCTAGATCATCTGAAAACACAGGTTGGAAAGGACCTCAGGAAGCCTCTAGTCCAACCTCCTGCTCCAGGCTGGGTCAGACCTGGTCACTCAGGCCGCGATCCATTTGGGTCTTGACAAACTCCAAGGATGGAGACTACGTAACTTTTCTTTTCCAGTTGATCTTGCCCAATATTTGACTTTTCTCTTGGTGAAAAAAATTTCTTCTGATAACCAGTTGGATCCTCTCGTTTCAGTTTATGCTGCTGCCAGGCAGCACTACAGAGCCTGGCTCTGTCATCCTGAAGAAGGTGGAGGCCCAGAAGGCGGCTGTGAGCTCCACTGAAGCCTTCTCTTTTCCAGGATCAAAAAGCCCAACTGCTGGAGCCTCTGCTCAGAGTGCACGTGCTCCAGGCATGTTGGTGGACCTCTGTTGGACTTCAGTTCACTGACAAAGCACGGCACAGTTATCTTCCTTCTGCTGTCAACCAGGATGTACCTAGGATGGAGCCTTCCACACAGCAGACCATGTGCAATCTTGCCTTCACCCGATCCAAGGCTAATAACCAAACAAACCTTTACTACAGAATTGTGAACAATTATATGAGAAAGGTACTTGAATACATAATTGTCCGGCAGCAGTTAATCTTGATAATAGGAGTCAGTATCTCCTATTTCAAAAAGATACTTTTCATAAGCAAGCTATGAAATATATTGAGATTTTAATTGCAGTTCCCATTTAATGGTTACAGGGAAAACATCCTTTGCTACACATATTTTTGTATTACTAACAAAACACATGCATGTTTTACCATCCTGCAAGCCAGACAAACTCTCACACTAGAATTTTTATATCTTTGAAGCAATTCACTTTCCTCAAGTCCATATTAGCTAATTGATATAAGATTTAACTATAGCTTATATAACTTTATTTCTTGATCAACAAGTGATCAATAGCACTATCACATTAGAAGCAGAACTTCAAATATGACTGTCTTAGCTAATTTCAGAATCCATTACTTGGGAAGAAAAAGTTATTTAAACATCCCTGACAAGTTGCTTCTTAGATCCTTTTTGTTCCATCCCAATTTTCTTAAAAGCAACTGCTCCTTTCCATTTGAGTGCACTCCTCTGACAGCAGTAAAACACATTGACATTCTAGGCCTCTTGGCATAGAACAGCTACCAAGAAGGGAAAAAAGGACTACGTGGAGGTCTCTAGGACTGTATTTCTAAAACAGTACTTTCCCTGGATACATAGCTCTTAAAATACAACCATGACACTGTCAAGAACCAAATAATTTAGAAAATAAGGACAAAATGATCTAAGATTAAAAGACACCTCTTAATCAGAAAAAAGTGTAGCAAAAGTTTGAAAAAAGTTTTAAAATTTATTTAGACAGAATTAATAACTTATTAAAACAATTTATATTTTTTCACTCACTAGAAAACCCATTTCCAAAGATTTTGTGCCTACAAGCATACACCACAAACCTAAAATACACAACTAAAGTAAAACTCCCACAGAATCAATTGGTTTATAGAACAAAATGTATACTAAATTTTCCAATTAAAAACCTGTAAAGTAGTTTCAGTGCTTTTTAACCCACCTTCCCACAGCAGGGAATTAATCCCTCTAGGGGGATGCAAACAAACTTCAAAGAGAAGATTATACCCAGACACTAGTACTGTACAATGTAATGTTTATGGTCAAATTTGTTCAGATTTTCTGGCACTAGAATCCAGGTCAGAGGAGAAGAAACAAAGACTAGTTATTAAAAGGGCTCCTGCAATTACATCAAATGGCCGTGATGGTATATAGCAGCAAGACAAGCCCAAACTGTATTCCATTTATGAGTCCTGTAGATGCTTGGGCACTAAAGTTACAACTATTTGACTTATGTTGAAGGTAGCAAACAGAAACATCGGTATATATGAAGGATACAAGTAGCTGTCTAATCAATAAGATTTCAAAATCATATCTACTGATTCATTGTACTATTTATAAAATACACATATGATTGTTTCATAAAGGATCAAAGGGATATTATTTCAATAATGGTGACTAATCAAGATTACTTAGTTTTGACATCCTTCCTTTTCATAGCATTCTGGAGGCTGACCTTACAAAACAATACCTTCATCTAAATTCTAGAGTTTAGGAATTTCAACCTTCGCTTTTGCTGCCTCCTCGTATCAGCTTCATCAGGTTTAGAAGAAAGCACAACCCAAAAATCAAATATACTTACATGTTAATTTCAGTGACTGTGGGACTATTCCAACATAAACATAGAAATATTTGTGTAAGTTCAACTTGGTAACAGGGTTTTGTAAAAGTAATTTGTAACCAGATTAAAAGCTACTTATAAACCTTATTTCCAGATAATAGAACTTGAAAAGATAGTTTTCAGAAAAGACATAGACTATTTCTGTGAATATGTACGAAAAGATGGCAAAATAGTCAAGTCAGAAAACTGCCCACAATCCTACACACCAAGTAAGGATTGGATTTTCTAATTACTAGTCCCTAATTAAAAGACTTTAGTAGTATATTATTCAATATACTTAAGTGTCCATTTCATTGTCTCACAATACACAGTTCTGAGGAACAATTTTAGTCATGAAATAGGTAGAATTCCAGTGTAAAATTATACCTTTTCCAGTACAACTGGTTCCTGAACAGGTTACTTCAGCATACACTTCAAAGGTAGTTTCTGGATTTTGTCTGCAAGAAAAAAAAAAAGGATATTTAGCACATCAAGCATTTTCTTCAAGTATATTTTCAGTTACTCAGGCAAAAATATCTTAAGAACATATACATTAAAATGATGAATTGATAAATTAGATTTCCTGTTCCACAGTCTGTGATGATTTCAGATAAGTATTGAAGCTAAGATCAGTCACTATGAAGAAGGTGTCTAAAAGACTTTAAAGAACTAAAAACAATACGACAAGAAAACAAAATAAAGCACACACATCCTTCAATTCATTTCCAATTGTTTTGACTGATCTGCATTTCTATAATATCATAGATGCTTCCATCAGAAACTGCCAAGAAAAAAAAAAAAAGCCTTTATGATCAGTTTTCAGAACCCTCCTCAGACAAAGAAACAATAGTTATTCAGTTCTTGGCCAAAACAATAAATTACTTCTTTGCTACCTCTTTTGTTTTGAGTGGAGTCGGGCTGACAGACACTAAATACCTTTTTTCTTAATGAAACTGAAAGCTCATTAGGAAATGTGGAACAAACTACTTAGAACAAACTGCTTACATTTTGACTACTGTTTCAAATTTGTCAGACCTATTGCACAATGCCATTAGTAAAGCTCTGGAAATATATTGCATAAAGAACATGTAAATATAAGAGGTGGCTGTATTAACAAGATGTATTTCTACAGTTAACTTCCCGAATCTAACAAACTTACTTCAAAATTTTTGGTCCAAAAGAATCATGTATTAGACTTCATATTTTTTTAGCTACCAAAACAAGGATTTTGTACAATCTGAACATGTAACATCTTACTCTTAGGTTTTCTGGTTAACAGCAAGAAACAAAACTGTACAAATAGTGCCCTATATTTGAAGCTGATTTTATACTGATAATACTCTCTTCCATGTGTTCATGTAAATTATCTAACGTTAAATAAATTGCTGAGATGAAATTTCAAGAACTTTTGAACTTTATTTCCCTTTCAGCTAAGAAATGAAAATGACAGAAAGCCACCTGTTTTGCTGATATGCTAGAGCTCTTATCTGAAAAAAAAACAACAAAAAAACCATCTTAGCATCAAAATCAAACATATAAATATGTCAAGTTCAATCTACTCTTCAGAAAACTTCTGCTCTTTTCACCCCAGTTTAACACCAAAACTGATGAAATAAAGAATTTCAACACATAAGAAAGTCTCACTTAGTGTAACTCAAGTGGCACTAAGCCAAATCCCACACCTATTTAAATCAAGAGAAAAGCTACCATTGGTTTCAGTAGCCCAGGGTCCCACTTCACTGCTTCATAGAGCACCTCTCATGAGCAACAATATAGTTCCAAATTCAATTAATTCTAATTTTCTTTGTCAGTGGTCCCGAACTGATTTTCGTTTACTAGCCTTTTATTATTTTATTTTTAGAAAATACGTGGATCAGTTGTAAGAAGTCTGAAAATAAAGCATTTGACTATTAGTTTGCAATACCAAATAAACCTGCATGATTGTCCTTATGCTGCTTAGATCTGCAATAGACAATTTGCTTCAAACACAGATTTTAGCTACATTCCTACAATCATGATGCAGGATTAGGATGCACTGATAGCCATTTAACATCAGAAACAAATACTTTGTTTGGATTATGTTAGGGTCTGTGTTTAAATTCTTTAGTGAAAATACTGTTCAACACAGCTGGCAAATAGTACATATTATATGCCATATTTCAGACAAAAAGACATTAAATTTTGTGTTTTAATATTCCATGACAAACCTCTAGTCAGTTCTGTGAACAGCAATGTTAAAGTAGCTTTGTTAACTGAGAAAGCTAGTACTAAAGACTGAATTCAATAAGCTAACACCTCAGTGTGAAAATGAAGGCACTGTTGAATTCTAAGTATTTTATAAGTTTTTTAGTGGAATTAAGAAAACAAGACTTCATACAGCATCATAACATGTATATTTGCAGAAAATGGTGTTCTACAAATAGAAATTTAGGAAGGAACTGTATGTAAAGAGAACTCTTTTGTGATAAATGTTCATTTTATAAATCTCTTCAAATTTTCTGATGTAGAAATAGCTTTAGTTCCAAAGCAATCTACAAGAAATTCAATGTATATTGAAATAGCATGACAAATAAAATATTTATACAACTTTCACAATCAGAAGTATTATTTTTTACCAAACTGTACATGATTTATGCAGAATTTCTTTTCTACACATAGGATATGTAATGGCATTTATAACAGAAATATTCTTTAAAAAAAATAAATAAATAAGGGAAGAGCTTGAGACTCTGTTTGATAATGAGCTCTCTTGTAACAAGACTTAGTTGCTCAACTCCTGCAGATAAATAATAGCAGAAGTCTATAGTTTTTAATTCAGTTACAGAAACCTCATTTCTGACTGTTATTGATTTCCACCTGTTTAATTTATACTCTGCACTATTTCCTGGATAAATAATATTACATCTCAGTATATAGCAAACTTTAAGCTAATCATCTTAATGCATTGTCAAATTAATATAAGAAACTTTTCAGTCATCAGTGAAATACCACGTTCTATTCCAGAGCTGGTTGTGTTTTATGGTACAAAGCAATTCTTGTCAACAGAACCAATACTGACACATTAATAATAATAATAGAACCACCAACCTTTCTCTTTCCTAATGGGAAATATCTTCAGTACCCACAGCTACCAAGATCTGCTAGCAGATAGGTTCACTAACCCCCTTTCTTAGATTACCTCTCTGGCACAGAAAGTCTTGCACAAACATAGAGTATCATGCTCTGACACGAAGCTTAACCATAACAAAGTAACCCAACACTCGACTTACCTGGTTTTGGCCTGCAGCTATACACAAGCTAAAAGCTTTCAGCATTGCTGACCCTTTCACATGAAGCTGATACAGTTACTGATAATTTCCTGTAAGCAGTCATGACTCATTACTATCCATCCATCAAATACATAGCTGACGTATGTCCAGGTTCCATGCAGAGCATATCGCAATGTGTGCACGTCATTATGTGCCAGGGAGTTTAATATCTATCATAATTATCAGTATATAGCAAGAAACTAGAGATCCAGTTTCTGTTTTGTTTTGTTTTTCTAAACTCTAACTGCTACACCTACCGGCAATACTACTAGAAGAGGCATGCTTCATTATGTCCAATTGTAAAATCCTTCCTCCTTCATAAGGAAGCTACTTACTGCCTTACTGCTCTTTAGGGCAGCCTAACCAAACGTACTGTAGACATTTAAAATGCTTGTCAGTTTGGATCAGTTCGATACCCACATATTCGCTTACTTCCTTCACTGCTGAATCCCAATAGTTTGCTGTTGTTAAGTTCGGTAGGAGCTGGAAAAAAGGCAATTTATCAATTGTCCCTCAAGGTAAAGTTACTTAATCACACAGCAGACAAAACACTTCCTCACAAAATCCAAGAGGAATGACAAGTAACGTTTATATGGGATTATCACTGGTGTTTTCCCAGCAACAAAGACAGACACAGGCTTTGCAAGTAATCTTGAAAGCTGATATACTCACACTGAAACAGACCTTGCACAGAAAATGTCCTTATGCTCATGGATTCTAAAAAATATTTTTAAATTGCCATATTTTCCATATCAAGGAGGTTTCTAGTTGAAGCATCTCATCTGAGCAATTTCATTCATATTCAGCAAACTGTATGTAAAGCCATTAAAGTCCAAACTAACAAACTTCCAGTAAAAAATAATAATAAAAAAAAGTTTATTTTGTGCACTTCCCAAATCATTTTGATCCACAATTTTGAAGTGACCTAAGCAAGGGTGACAGCTCCCAGATCTGGAACTTCAGGTTACAGACATAACCTTCAAACTGCTGTCAAAATGCTGACAGTTTCAGGTTATCTTCTGCACTTTGAATGTAAGCTGAAAGTTTCAGTAGTTCTCAGACTTTGAGCTTTTGTAAAACAGCAAAGAACATCTACTCCAAAAGTCCAAAAAAAGAAAAAACTCACATTGCTGTCTAGAACCAACAAATCATATCAGCATTATCATTACAAATGTTCATTAATAACACACATTCTCCTAAGACAACAGTACTTGGAAATAAGACAACAGTACTTGGAAACATGAAGATATGTCAGCACTGCAAACTATGTTTGCTCCAGTCTCATATTTAACCTCAGCTAAAGAGGGGAAAAGTTAAAACCCCAGGCAATCTTGAAGAACAGTGCATTAAGGAAGGAAAAGCAATTGCTCAACAGTACCTGCAGAAACTGTTCAACAAGATACAAGCTAACTGGATCTCTCAATTCTATCTGCACAACTTTCACTCACAGACACACCAGCACTCTTGTTGGTGACAGTTTTATTAAACCTCTAGCTGTCTCTGAAATAGTTACTCCAAGTTGTCTTGAACAGCACATGAACAAACTGAGTTCTTCAACAAGACCAGGCCAAACACACCAATGGGGCTTACCAATAAATCAACTCCCAGTTTTAGAGAAACTTAATAAAATACTTCAGGCAAGGAGCTACAGGTTGAAGATATTAATCCTTTCCACCACTTGTCTCCCTCCCGCAAATCCCCTTGCTAATGCACTTGCACCACACCAGAGCCAGAAGCAGCGAGGCTTTAAGCTCTCTCCACCCCATGGCATTCCCAGAACAGCAGCAGATGGTGCTGGCAGAGGAGCCCTGCCCATCCCAACAACCCCACGCTCCCCCAGGCTGCTGCCCTCCCCACCAGGCCCTCCGCACTGTCACAGACCGGAGGGGACAGCCGGGACCACGGAGTACGAGGGTGGGAGGCGACACCTCCTCCGCGCAGGGCAGGGGGCAGCGGGCGGCCTGTTTCCCCTTGGACTGGGCTCCGTGGTAGGGGACCTCGACCCCGCCGCCCCCTGGCTCCGCGGGGGCCGCCCTGCCGCCTCCCCGCGCCCCTCCGCCTCGCCCTGCGCCGAGGCCCGCAGGCTGGGCCGGCCCGGCCGCGCGGCCTCCGCCCCGCGCCGCAGGGAGGCCGAGGAAGTCCCCCTTTCTGTAGAGCCCTCCTCGGAGCCCGGAGGCGCCGGCGGGCACTCACTTGATCCGGGATCCCATGGTCTCTGGGGGGCCGCATAGGCCCGGGCCGGGGAGGAGACAGGGGAGGGGGCCGGGGCTCGCCGGGCTGCGCTCGCTCCGCCGCTCGCCCCCTCACTCCATCCCGGCTGGCGCCGCCGTCGCCCGCGCCGAGTCACGGCGCGGCACGGAGGCTGCCGGGAATTGTAGTGCGGCGGGCGGCGCCAACGGCCGGCGCCAACGGCCGCCCGCGTCGCCATGGCAACGCGGGGGGCGGGAACGGCGTGCGCGGCAGCCGGGAACGGCGCGATCCCCCGGACGTGGTTCCTTCAACGGGATCCCCCCAACGGGATCCCCTCAGCGCTCCCCTCAGCGCTCCCCCCAGCACGCTCCCCTCAACAGCATCCCCTCACCGTGATCCTCTCAGCGCTCCCCTCAACGTGATCCCTTCAATGTGATTCCCTCAGCGCTCCCCTCAGCGCGCTCCCCTCAGCAGGATCC
>JAUBNY010001105.1:1084167-1123287 GCA_032275445.1 Crypturellus soui | reverse complement strand
GGATCCCCTCAGCGCTCCCCTCAGCGCTCCCCTCACCGTGATCCTCTCAGCGCTCCCCTCAGCGCTCCCCTCAGTGCTCCCCTCACCATGATCCTCTCAGCGCTCCCCTCAGTGCACTCCCCTCAGTAGGATCCCTTCAGCGCTCCCCTCACCGTGATCCTCTCAGCGCTCCCCTCAGCGCTCCCCTCAGTGCTCCTCTCACCGTGATCCCCTCAGTGCTCCCCTCAGCGCTCTCTCCTCAGCAGGATCCCCTCAGCGCTCCCCTCAGTGCTCCCCTCACCGTGATCCTCTCAGCGCTCCCCTCAGGGCTCTCCTCACCGTGATCCCCTCAGCGCTCCCTCAGCGCTCTCTCCTCAGGGCCGCCTGCTCTCACACGCTCAGTGCCTGCCCAGAGTTGCCCGGCACCCACAGCCTGAGCTCCATGAGAGGGGCTGGACGTCCCCTCGGCAGCAGGTCATGGAGCTGCCTCTCCGCAGCCTCCTGGGGTTCGGGGCTGAGGGGATCCTCACACGCCTGCCCCAGCAGGAGACAAAATGGCCCCTGGGAGGTCGCAGATGCAGCGGGCACCGGTGTCCAGAGGAGGAGCAACCTGGCCCTGGAGGCCTGTGAGGAGGTGAGCCGTCCCCAGCGGGGCCTGCACGCCGAGGGGCAAGAAACGGACGCCAGGCCCAGGCAAAAATACTTGTCCCATGCCTCAGGGCTATAGGAGAGGTCAAAAACGAAAATATTTTTTAAAGGGTCTACTTGTCAAAAAGAGAGTCTCTGAAATGTTGTTATTCTGGCAGGGCTGTGGTAGAGCGTTTTGCACAGATGGTTGAAGAAAGTTGACTAAAAGATGGTAAAAGGTGACTTGACAGAGTTACAGAGTACAAGTAAGGTCAAAAACCGACTGGAGATGCTTCAAAAATAAGTAAAGAGGAGATGAAATGTGCTGCACAGAAAACACAGCTAATGCTGATTCAAAAAATGCCACATGGCCATTGGCAAAAAAAGGATCAAATAGGTACTTGGTAACTTTATTATTAAAAATGCGGGATGTTTTTAGGGACTAGATGATCTCTAGTGGTCCCTTCCAACCTTAACCTTTCTGTGATTCTGTGAGCTGTGGACAAATGGAGACATAATATAGCAATTTCTAACTTTGTAGAGTTGGAAATGACACTCAGTGAGGAATCCAAAGGCTGGACATTTGCTGTCAAAAAGACCTCCAGGTTTGCAGAGCACTGGCAATGCCAAGTGCTGGGCTGGAGAAACCAGTCAGAAAGCTGGGAAAGAGAACTATTCAATACCTTTCCTTCCCCTTTCCTCCCCAGAGAAGTTGGAGAGGAGAAACCACACTGTCCTCATCCACATAGTGAACATCTATGGGAAAATTCCCATAAGATTTGTCACTGTTACATTAAGTCAAAGAAACATTTGGGGAAGTGAGAAGAAAGGAGTGTTTCTAATATTAACATGAGTACATGAAATCTTCACCAGAAGAAGCCCAGATCATTAGGACAGGAGGCAAACATTTGATGCCAACTGTCAACTGGATCTAGCGTGCAACCAAGGCCTAAGAAAAAGAAAATCCACCTGAATCTGTGAGAGGGACAGTAAGAGGCTGGTCCACCACGTTCAAGCAGCACCCAACAAATCCTCGCAGTGATCTGACTTACTGATCCTAAGCTGGCCACAGCCCTTCAAACTAAGATCGCCTTGGGGAGGAGGCGGCAGTCTGTGCTATAGCACAGCATCTTTCCACACGGCAGCTGAGAAAAGGGAGGTCATCCACGACAAAGATGGACCTTAAGACCCTCATGGGGACCTTCAAAGAGCCCTGTAAGTATAAATATTTATCTAATGTGCATAAAGACAAAGAGGATTGTAATTTGAAGCAGGGATTTTTACAGACCTGTTTCTGTCCATCACTGTCACAGCCATTTTGTCTTTTCTTTTGGGCTGCAATCATTATACCAGTAAAAGTACTCATGGTCCAGATGCATTTGTACAGGCAGGGTCCTCAACACACCAGTAGGCCTGAATTGCCCCTACGAAGGACCCCTCTGCCTCTGGCCCAGGAGCTGTGCTAAGGCCAGGCCTGGGCATTCAGTCCCTGCTTGAGCTGTGCCTGCTCTGTGTCCCATTGCTGAGAAATGGAAATTTTGGAGATTTGAGAGCTAGACTAAGAGGACTGGCTAGTTGAGTTGGTGCATGAGCTGACAGTGGCTGATAACTAATAAATGCCAGGAAAGGTGACTTGCAAAATTTGTGTTTGGTAATTACCTTTAAAATATGTCTCAGCAAAACATGTATGTTGTAGATGACCGATTTGCAATGAACATATTTTCCTATCCCTATGGGAAGGAATCATAATAGCAACCACATGTTGGTACCTTTTCATCAACAGTTTCGCAGCCTGGATAATGTGCAGATCCATGCTAAAACTTCTGAGCAGGAAATATTACAGTTATATGGGTTATGTGAGTGTAAGAGAATCAATCTGAAAGCCAGTACATTAGTGTATTTCAAAAAGGAGATGACTTAACCTCAAGCTCACAGTTAATAAAGGGGAATTTAATAAATAAATGGAAATGTGTATAGAAACTTGTAAGGCTCTGTCCTTGCTACAGGAGACACATTAATGGGACTGGCAACAAGAACATTGTGAATTCAATCTTTGGAAATTTTATTTTAAAATACTGCCTAATAAAAAAGTGTCAGCTTGTAAATCTAGTAATGCTAAGACAGAGGAAACCAGAAAGGTGAGGAGAAAATGGATGTCCAAAACTGTTAAAGGCTAAAACAGACCTTCAGTACGGAATTAGTATGGTATACTGCAGCTTTATTTTGAGCTTCAGATCAAACAACTGAAGTCAGGTATATTCCAGAATCCAATGTGTTGGTACAGGGTGACAGCTGTACCCTCTAATTTGGGATTATAAAACAGGGGACTTCACTGAAACATTCAACTAACTAGTTGAGTATTGAAGTAGTTGATTAGGTTAAAGTCCTTAAAAAAAGGACAAAAATATTAAACCTGATGGAGATATTCATGTACCAGGATGTTTGTGTATGTACCTGCCTAATACTCATTTGTGTTCAAAGTTGTATTTTTTTTTCTTACATTGTATATTTAAGTAAACAAGCTGCTCATTAGGTAGCCCACGCTTCATTTTCTCCAGTTCTGTTGATGATGCTAATGTCTGCATCTGGCCTGATGGTTTGTTAGTAATTGTATAACAGAGCACAGTAGAGACAGTGAAGCCCCTAAGGAAAGAGAGGGGTTTAACAACACAAGGGTTACAGCCATGCCTGCTGGCCTACCCAAAGGGCTATGTTTTTGACTGTCTCAGAATGGATGAGCTGCTTAACTGTGAATCACCCTCCCAGAAGAGATGAAGCATTAATAGCAAACAAAAGAGAAGCAGAAGGGAAAGTTCAGGCAGGAGAAAATAATCCAGGAATTAAGACCAAAAGCCTTAGGATACTTTCCAGACTGACCAAAAAGGCTTAGTTCAATAGCTTAGAAGTAAAGATCCCATGCTGCACGCTGGCATGAATCTTGGTGAGTGTGACTGAACCCGTATTTGAGTACCTGAGCCATCCACAGCAACAAAATTATGCGGAAGAGTAATTATTGCTTCGCCTGACTTCTGGAGCATGCTATGATCTAAATTTACCAGGGAAATTCTGCTCTATCTCTGTCAATGAGAATGATAAGAAATAGTTTTGGCTTTATAGATCAATAGTTTAGCGTCATTCAAAAAGTTATTAATCAAAACAGAATATACTGTTATTTCAATAATATTCATGCACATATATGGTTTTCCAGATATCTCAGTGGGTAAAGATCAGAGAAAACATTACCGTCATTAGTTTGTCTGATGTGCAAACAGTCTCCAAAAATGGTCACATTAACGCTTCCATACTGTGAAGTAATGCACAAAGTAAGGTACGCTTAAGATTAGTTCTTTGGTCACAGGAGCCAGCCAACCACTCTGGGATCCCAGGCTCTGACGCAACCAGATTTAATTTACAGAGCATGTGAGGTCCTGTATGTTAATCTGTTGTATACATTTTCTGTTGGCACTGGTTTTGGATAATCTGCATCTTTGGATATTATCAAGACTTGCCTGGATCACAGCCTGAACAGCAGTCTGACCTGCTGGATGACCTGTTTGGAGCAGGAGATTGGACTAGAGACTTCCTGAGGTCCCTTACAACCTGACTTTCCAGATGATCCTAAAATACTGTCACTGGATTTCAGTTAGGTGTTTGTTTGTATGGGCAGCACACAACATGCATATCTCCCTCATCATATATCTGAAGAGAAGGTTTATTCCAGGAGATTTCTTTTGACCTGTCTGTTATTGCAAATCCAATATCTATGGTGTGCAGTTCTGAAGTGGTTCAATACATGGGCTTAATTTTTTTCTTGGTGTAAAAATAAGACAAATTTATTGAAATCTTAATAGCTGTTTTCTTCTACATAGCAGTGTGGCAATATTATGCAATATCATACATAACAAGCTCCTAAGTAAGCAGTAAAATACCTTTCCTTTTAAGTGTTTGAAGTACCGTACACTGAATGACCTTTTCATTCTCTGTTCACAAAGACATAAGAAATAACTATTCTTATTTCTGAAACCTGTGATTATATGAATAGCTATAACTCAGGCCCATGAAATCGCTTAACATAAAGAGCCATGCTGGAGACTCATTCCCCTGAAGAAAAGAGCCCAGGATAGTTGACCTGAAATGACCTCTACATTTTTAGTGAAAGGAGATCTAAATATGGCAAACACTTCCTTATGCTACTGTCTCTCAGACTACATTTCTTCTTCTTCCCCTCCAGAATCTCTTATGACTAGCAAAAAATTACGTATTTTTATGGGGAAGCTCACAAAATGTCTACCAGAGCCATCTGTTCTTTGGCTTTAACTATGCAAGGATTTCCCTGTCAGGAACTCTTTATTTTCTTCTTTTTAATTATTTCCATTGCTTGCATTGCTTAGCGTATCAATCATACTTTCCGCTTCAAAGTCTTAAGCATTTATACTTTTGACCTAAAGACTTAAAGAAGTCTGTTTCAAAAAATAAAATAAAGCTCCTCCCAAATCAAAATGATTGGAAATTAATTATTATTTTAAAATCAATTTAAAAATAGCCTTTGTTCTTATAGTGCCTTTATAATACCCTATCCCCTGTCTCCCACAGCACCTAGGCACCTATGAGAAGGCATCTTATAGACAGAAAACCTTTCCAAGTGGCTCATTCACAGAGATTAACAGGCATTATTAATTGAATTTATGAAGTGCACATATCAAATGTGCACATATGCAAACATAACACATATTATTGTGTCAAGCAGTAGAAACAAACAAATTTATTTAAAAGGGTTGAATGCCTCTCTCTCTAAAGGATGCTTGAGTTTTTGCCACTGGGATCGTGATTTTATTTTTCAATACAGTTCCAACCGGATGAAATCAGTGTTGCACTGGTAAGCACTTGGCAGTGTTTAATCTCCTCTTCCTGCAGTCTACCACAGTTGACAGAACTCCTGTTTGTTTCCAGAAAAAGTCTTGTACAAATTTCAATCTCTGATTTTTCACTCAAGCAGTTCTAAAATAATAATAGTACCTATGTAATGGTTTGCTTTACTCTGTGACTTACATGCCACTTCTTGCATCTAGCAAAAAAAGTCTTACTATGGTTTCTCAGAATGACTCTGCCCTCATAGTAAAGATACTGCCTAGCTGATTTTTGCTCTGAAGCTGTTGAAGACACTATTTCATCTGCCAATAATAAAGAAGTAACTGACCTAAGTTACTCTCCTCTATTCACCTTGCTGTGATGGCAGAGCGCTGACTCTACCCTTATTACTCTATAAAGCAAAGTCAGATTTATGAGGCAAAATCTATGATAGTGTGATTCCAGCTAGACAAAAAGAAGCCCAGTATGAAAATAGTTATTCATATCTGTGATAGCCTTTGTCACAGAAAAGATAACCCTCCTGAGCTGAAAGGAATAAGATCGCTGATGTAAATCAGGCTGCTCCATTCAGGTCTCTCTAAGTTGCTAATGAACCTGAAAGAATGAGGATATGTAGGAGAAATACAAAACAGCAAGACATAAGTTGCTGGAGAAGAGGGAAGAACTTATTTCATAAGATATTAAATTTTTGTACTTTAGAGTGTCCAGCTTAAGCTGATGAACTCATAAACACGAAAGAAAGAAAGGAAGAACAAGGGAAGGAATTTATAAAATACAGTATATCTAGCTGATAATAAATATTGTTTAAAATATGATTTTATATTTTGTTGCACTTATTCTGCAAAAATATAAAAATCGAAACCTGGTATGAAGTATATCACTATGCTCTATGATTTTCTTCCATTTTTGCTGTCTCATGAATTTGATGAAATACTAATATTTTTCAAGTTTGTACATCTTGAATTTTCAATAGTAATTAACCATAACTGCTTGTTTACATAACAATAAAATGTGTTTTGAGTAAGACTTCGAATATAATCACTGCAATCACCATAAAACAAAAGACCATGAGCAGTGTCAGCTTCACTGTCTTTCTAACAGAAAATCTATTTATCCTTTCTGCCATATTACATGATAACTATTGATGTCCCACTACTTACTAAGATGTCATCAGACAAGATGTTGTCATAAGTTATTCTTTTTAAATTGTTATTAAAAAGACATAAAATACACTCTTATGATGCAAGCTGGTTGTTTTGGCAGTGGGAAAGTAGGTACTTATATCAAATTGGAGCTACACAATGTTAATATGAAGATTTAGTTCTATCTGGAAAATTTATCAAATGTTCAAATGACTGCAAACTTCAACAGTGCAACATTGACTAAATTGTATGGGTCATATATGGATATGGATTCATATTTAATTTATACTCATTTCATATTAGTGTAACTCCATGTGGTTGCTGAAGCATGAACTTCCAACATATCTTTCTGGCAAGTGCTAGTGCTAGACAGCGCTAGCTGTTCTGAGCTTGCATTTATGAAAGGAAGGTGATGGCCCACAAACCTGTTATTGAGGTTCCTGGTGTTCAGAAGTCGTCAGTAATCTTACCTACATGGACAAAAAGGTAATTAAGTTATAAATTCCTCCACACTTATTTATATTTACCTTTTGTCTGAGAAGAACTTCAAATAAGATGTGTCTCGTGGTCAATACCTGGTTAGATAAGAAGCCCACGAATTGCATTAGGAGTATAAGGGTTCCTGGGCAACCTGGGGATGGTATGATTGTTGTCATTTACTAGTGTCTAGTTTTTGTGTAGTTTTTTTAAATGCAGAATTATCCTTGACAGATTGTAATTCCACAGTCCAGGAGAGCTCTCTTCCCAAACTGTAAATATTATTTAAGGAAAAATAAGGGTGAGAGTTTATTTCTCAATGATACTTTGATTAGTTTTGTGATGATAATTATCTCATTCCATTTGACAAAAAGAAATCACAAATCAAAGTGCACTCCTCCAAACATCATTGCTCATTTTATACTTCATAAAAAGTCAATTTTATTCATGTAATTACTGCAACTGTACCACATCAAGCTGTAATGAGGTAATACCATGAGCTATGAACCTCTTCCGTGTTTAATGAAGGGACTTTAAATAGTAAATTGCAGCAGGCAGTATTTGCAAGCTAGTAAATGTGTTTCTTTTCTCTAAAATGGGGATAATGTCCTGCTGGAAGTTCTCTTTTGAACCTAGTTCCTGATTCTTTTGTAGTGTTATTTAAATTATATAGTGGGGGTATAAATATGTTCCTATATTTCTGCCTCTAAATGGAGTCATAATTAATTGATTTGATTTATCCTAGTCTTATGGCTATTGAAGACTAGGTGGCATTTCTCCAATGCGCTCTTGGTCTTTCAAATTAGCTCCTCCTTAAGTCCATTTATTTTTTTAAACTTTCCAATTTGTTTTGCTAGGATACATTTAAAAAAAAAAGAAGTTTTGATACATATGTTAGTTGTTTTAATCTTAGTGCTACAAAGAACAAGACAAGAAAAACCTCTCAAGTAATACACAGGAGTTAGTTTATAAAGTAACTAAAGTTGAACCACTAAGTAATAGTGACCACAGTATAATTAACTTCAACATCCTCAGGGGAGAGATTGTACAAAAAATGAGGAAGCTAGTTAAAAAGACCCTAAAGTCACAAGTGAGGAAATTAAAATCCTTAGACTCAGCATGGAGGCTACTTGAGCAACCATAACAGTGTAACAGAAAGCATGTATAATCCTAAAAAAAAAAAAAAAAAGAAAAAAGAAAAAAAGGAAGCTGGAAGAAGAAGCTGACAAGCAAAATATAAGCAATATGCCTACAGGAATGTACAAGAAGTTAGTACAGTGAAATGTGTATTTTCCTGAACATCGAAATTGTCTTGTGAAGTCAATAGGGATAATATACAGTGGCTGAGATGCACAGTAGAGATTAGAAGGATGACAGAGGATTTGAGGAGCATATAGTCTGTCATGAAAACAAGATTTTTTTCAAGTATTAAGGAGAGGAAAGCCTACAAAAGATTATATAGGTCCAGTGTGATATTTGGTAGAAGAATAAGGAAGCCTGATGTGAAAGCAATATTTTCTTCAAGTAGCAAGAATCAGCAAGCCTACAAATATTTGTAGGTCCAGTGGGCTATTTGGTAGAAAAGTAAGAAAGCTAATGAGAACACAGAGATGACTTGTTTGCATTAGCATTTTCTGCATGGCTTTGGGAAAAACAGATATACTACCAGATATACCACTCTCTGTTAGGTAATGGAGAGGGGGTTATATCAACAATAGAAGAGTTAAAAGAAGATATGCTGGAACAAGATCACAAATTACATAGAAATGGACTCCTAGAACTGTGAGGTAATTCAATGAATTCCAGGAGAATTTAGGAAATACATTTCTGAACAACTATTAAGAATATGCAATCTGATTAAAATCAGGCTATCAAATATTTATCCTCTAAATAATGTGAAGGGTACTTCAATTTGGGGAATGTCAACATAGGCAGCCATATAGATTAGTAATAAAAAAATGTCTAAAATGGAATTACACATTGCTTAGATAAGGAAGATATAATCAGAATTAAATGACATATCTTGATGAAGGTACAATGTGTTTTTCCAGTTCCCCAGCATAGTGACTGCCAACATATGTGCAAAACTATTTGCATATTTTAAAATTTTCTCTATTTCCAACTAAAACCTGTCTCGTATGCAGAAAGCTAGTAATAGAATAAATGACAATTTTTCAAAATAGCAAAGTAGCACTTTAGATATACTCTGTGCCTTGATATTTAAGTGTGTGTTAGTAATACAAAAGCTGGGAATAAGCACCAGTGTTACAAAAACTGCAGATGATGCAAAATTATCCAACTTCACAGAATCAACAAAGTAACTTACAAAAATGATGTAGTTTACAAACTTAAAGAAACTATTTTTTTCTCATGAACTTCAGTAATCTACAAGATGTTGAAAACCATGTTGAAAAGAAACCTAAGGATACACCATGTGTAAGTGCATACAATATCTAGGGATACTGTGTATAAGTAAGTACAAAATCTTCCTACCAGTTATATTCCATAATGTATACTTCATTTTCAGTCTATAAAGCCCTTGAAGTACATTAGTGAATCTGTGGAGTATATCCAAGACAAGGGCTTGCTGTTTTGAAGTGTTGAACCTGCTCAACTAGTTCCAATTATAGTGTTTTATGCAAAATGATATAATCAGATTGCTAATTTGTCTCTACTAAATCAAACCTGAAGAGTTTATTGATTCTGTTAGAAAGTGGAAGAATGATAAAATGATTTATTGAAATAAAGCATAACAAGTTTTGAATTGGTCAAAGAGCACTTGCACTATCTCTTGGGAAAGCGTGTTGCTCAAACTTGCTAAATTAATATTCCATAACTATGAGTGGTTCTGGCATTCAGAATAATTCTATTCCTTGGCAACATTATAATCTCTTGCACTCTTATGCTGCAAAATTGCTTTTTCATACAGTTTTAAATGTTTCTACTTCTAAGGAATCTCTACTCTTTTACTTTCTTTCTTTTTCCTCCTTCCTTTTACTTCCTCTTTTACTATTTTTTCTTCTTCTCTCGGAAACTGAATAATCATTGCTGTGCTGCTTTCATTACCTCACTGGTTAGCCATCACATTGATAAGATAATGGTGTGCATAGATCAAGTAAGTGTGTCCTGGGTTTTTTGTGTATCTATCTGTAATGATTGATTGCTTTACATACTTACCTCAGAAGTCTCACTAGTAGCTGACTTAGTCTGATCTATGTAGTCTAGACCTCTTCTGTGTTAAAGCTGGACAGTAACATCCAATTTCATCCTCCTTTGCACATCAGCATTCTGAGCTGTTGTCTGAATTCTTCTTTCTGACATTTTGTCCTCCTTGTTTTCCATGACCCTATTTTCTTCTGCTGCCTTTCTAATCACTTCTTCACTGCTCCTTTTTCTTCTCTGTTATCACATCTCCAAGTTTCTAAAGGTATTTAGCAGAGCTATATTTTCGCTGCCTTCTTCTCTCTCACTATATCTTGTTTTGGTGTAATCTCATCATCCAACACAGATTCAGCTATTATCTCTGTGTTACCAACTGACAGATCCAGTTATTTATTCCAAACCCATCTCTTCCAAACTCATCTCTTCCTGTCCAAACTAAAATCTCACCTTATTTTCTTGAAATCTCTTTGTAGATGCTATTTTTCTATTTTTCAGAATGAGACTGAAAACAACTCTTTGAATCTTTCCCCTTCTGTCGGCCCTCCTTGCTGCCTCTTCTCGCAATCACCGAGTGCCTACTTCTCATTCAGGCTCATAACCATGTATCACAGTGCTTCTTTTTTGAAAATGTATTTTACTTGAACAAAGTCCAAAATCCTTTACCTTTAAGAAAAAAAAATGGGGTGGGTGGGAAATAACAATTAAAATAGAGAGCAAGTAAAAGTGATACATTAAGAAGCATGAATATTGAAGTATTCTAGCTGCATACAGGAAAGTTAAGGCACAAGTAAAAATAAAGCAACCTTCTTCCCCATTGCCCTCCGGCGTGCTTTAACGGTGACCTCAAGGAGCCACATCCAGATAGGAGAGGGAGTTCACTTTCCATGACCCATTCAGCCCTAAGCTCCTCTGTGAATTCTCCCAACATGGGGTCCAATTAGTGCCACTTGTGTTGGTGAATTTTTTTAGAGACCTGCTGAAAGCAACAGGAATGAGATTCTCAGATTAACTTTACACAGGCACTATACAACTCCTGAGCCCTAATCTATCATTTTCATTCAAGGTAGATTTTGACTGAAGGCAGTAGGATTTTTTGATTAAGTAATGCCGTAATGAAAGGTCCATCTTTTTATTGTTTTTTTTTATCATTACCGAGTTCATGTTCCTGCCATCTCTTTTCAATCTGTATTTTATTTCCTTTTCTATAATTTAAGAATAGTAATATTCACTATTTAAGTGCTTATGATTATATCAGTGAAAACCAGCTAATCTTTAATTTCTAGAGTTCACCTGCCGCTGAACTAGCAAAGCCCATATAAATCATTCCAATGAGTGCCTTGAGAAATGCTGAGTCCCAAGTTAAGCATTATAAATGCTGGAAAGATGCAGAACTTAAACTAAATACAAGGTCCATCAGCTAGAAGTTAAAAGACAAAAAGATTATTTATAAACATAAATTAAATTACATTAGCATAAGAAAAAGGGAATAAAAAACTTCATTGCAGTATTGTCCAGCTATGAATCCAAGATGTGAAACCTTGTATTATTCACAAAATATATTATCTATACAAAGATAAGGGAAAGGGGAGAAGAAATTTGAGCTGGAATTAGCCTCCTGCTAAGAGGGCAGTGGGCTATCATGCCTAAATAGTCAAACGTCAAAGGAAAATACATGTAATTCTCTGATATTGAGCTGGAGTATATTAACTGTTAAATTATCACTATATCTTTTGCTTGAATGCTATTTAAAATACAGCAGAAACTACTGGCATTGTAAAATGTTTATGGATTATTTTATGATCGCAAATGCAGTGCAGACATCTTTTGTGCTGTTCAATATTTTAAGCTGAACTATGTTGTTTAGTAAATGATTAAGATAAAGGAGGAAACACTTGTGAATGAGCAAAATGATTGGTGCACCTACTTACTGTCTTGTATAAAATGAAGAGGTAGTACTCAAAAATATTTTAAGAAAAATTGTTCCTTGTCATGTGTATTTATGCTCACCTAGTGATAGCCAGCAAATACTCTGTTGGGAAAGCTGAAATAATGAAGTAAATGGCTTAGAAGCTGAGGTAGACAGTGGTGACCACTCTAGTTCAGCTCACTAAGCCACTGAGATGCAGGACTCCTTGCCAGTCTAACAACAGGAACACGCAGAGTGCCCGTTCATCCCTGTGATAACCTGTTAACGTCCGAAGTGGTGAACGCGGAGGCCCAGGGTGCGTAACTAACGCGGGCTTCTCTCTGAGGTGTGGATGTAGCAGAGGCTGCAGTCAGTGTCTCGTGCTAATGCAAAATACGCATATCTAATGTGATACAGACTTTAGCGACCTACTATGAAACTAATACTACCAAAACCTTTTAAGAAGTCCTATCATATCTCTGAATTTCTGTTTGTTTGGGTTTTTTCTTTCCTTTTTTTTCTTTTTTTTCCTCTTTTTCTTTCTGTGACCTGCATGTTGCAGAAAAGAACAGTCTTTCACTGTTACTGGCACAACATTTACAGGGCTTAGCATATATCAGTGGATTTGCATCTATGCTCAATCAAACTGCAGTATATAGATACATTTAATCTTAAAAATCATATAAAATTGCCTCTTTCTTCTTTGCTTTCCCCTAATAGCAGGTCGGCACAAGGGGGTTGCAGAGGGATGTGTGTTACAGGCTGCCTGCAGGACCCTAGCGGACTAGGCTGTATTTAATGAGCGCGTCTTCACTGACAGATTCATTATTTGTGTTCGGTCGCTTCAAGTCAAAACTGATTAGTTACACTTACTGCAGCAAAGATTTAATGATTTTATTGTTTATCTTCAATTTATTTTGATTAACATCTCCGTTCTTTTCATTGCAAGTGCAATTAGGTGTAATATAACAGCGACTACTTTAATTTTGCTGAAATTAAGATGAATAAGTGATGGATTATGGCACATTGTTTAACAAATAAATCATAGTTAAGAGGACTGTATTAGTAATAAATGAAAAAAACAGACAATCTAATTAAAATGCATGGAGCTGATAGTTCAAGTTTCCAGAAATGTAATGAATTTTCATTTTACAAATAAACTACATTTAGGTGTACTACTTATTTAGTGAAAATAAGATGACAAAGAAAGCATATATGTTGCAAACAATCTTAATTTCTTGTTTATATTGGTAGAAGGAAGTACAAGCAGTGAAATGAAAGTATACCTTTTAGTTTTTTATGATTTAGGATTATTTTGTCAGGAAATACTGCAATTAAGGAATGGCTAAAAGCAGAGACTGAAGGACTGAAATGAGAAGAGAATCTCATTAGTTCAATTCTCACATGCTCAGACTTCAGCACTTTCTGCAACAGATGAATATTCTCCAAGTCCCAGCCACAATTTTCCTTTAAGTTCATAAGGTTCAATTCTCTGCCATACAGCAAAAGCCTCAAGACACCTAAGATAGAAGAAAGAACTAGCATGAAGAAAACTGAACCCAACAAACTGAGCAAATCAAGATTGTTCTACAGAAGCATCCCCAAATCATGGGGCAGGTACCAGGGCAGCAATCCTGAAGCCAGCTTACTGTGGGGGTCGTATGGGCTTAACTTCTGATAGAGGAAAACCAAGAGGAAAACGAACCCTTCAGAATCAGAAACTTTATCTCTCTGATGTTAAAAAGACCTTGAATTTGACAGGACAGCTTTGAAGATAAAGAGGAAGCACTCTCCAGCTACAGGCTGTTCGACACCCCACACTGCTTTCTGCAAGGCACTTCTCTTCAGTTTCTCAGGGTTCAATCATATTAGAAAGGAGAGAGGGAAGTATTTTTTAGTATTTTGTGCTCTATTTTTGATGCTGTTGCGCCTTACCCAGGCTCTCCTTGCAGAGCCCACAAGAGCTAGCTCCATTCGACACATTTCCATCATCACTCTTATCTACCACATTATGTCAGACTGGCCACTTGCTCCCTGCTACAAAACATGTAAATTGGCTAATAAAAATGTACATTGATTCCCTTGACTGCACATATGAGACATCTCTAAACTAAGAGATCGCCACTAAATACGAGAGGACAAGGACTTTTCCCTTTTCTTAACATGCACGATTCACTTTTTTGTCCATAGGAGAGTTTTATTCCAGGGAATGAAGGTTAGTGAGGACTAAAAGAGATCAAAATATGCTTTATTAAGACCTTATTTTGACTTTCTTCCTCCTTTGTATTAAGGATTGGAGTGTAGCGGGGAGTGGAAGGAGAGAAAGGAACAGAGAATGCAATCCTCTAAGACCACAAAACCTGTAAGAGAGTACTCTGCTCTTCTGGCACTTTTTAAATGCTCCTCTAGTGTTGTCATCTCTCTTTTTAAGAGTTCTAAACCATTATTGACTGTTCAGATGGGAGCCATTATTGAAAGAACTTGTTATAATTTAGTAGTAATTGTTTCTTTGTTTCTTTGTTGTTCTACTTTATTTCAAGTTTTATCACTATTCATTCCTTGGAAGGATATTCCATCATTTCTGAGTGCTGTACATCTTTGGATGCGCTTATGTGGCCTCAGCAGAAAACACAAATCTAAAAAAGCAAGAAATGTTATATAAGGTAGACATGAGCCAAAAGATTGTGGAAATTGCAGGCTATAAGATTAAGATTTCTTTTTTAGCACTTATTTTTAGTATTTATTTATGTAGAAATACATGAATTTCAGTGGCAATGCAATTTTGTTTCAGCTAAGGATCGGCCTTATGGATCTAAATGAATTTTTAAAATCATATTTTAGCAAATGCCTGAAAAAAAAGAGATATCTGAAAAATAATGTCTTTAGTTTTCTTGTCCTATAGGTGTAGTGGAAAAAAAAACATGAAGCCAGTTTTGCTAGTGTAAAATGAATAAATGGAAGGCTTTTAGGTGCAATGTAGAGCTTCTAAGGCCTACTGCCTTTGTTCTTGATTGTATTGATCAGATTTGCTAATTAAATTAAAACAGGCAGCTATTCCTAAGTGTATAAAAAATCAAATACGTAAATAAATCTGGGTACATGTGACAATATTATATATAAACTTATTTCCAATTATTTCTGTGTATTGCAATCCTTTTTCTACTATTATTTTCAGTATTTGTTAAATAAATGGTTGATAGGAAAAGAGAGCAAGAGGCAGATAGAGAAGAGATGATGCTAATGACCAAATCAACCTGTAAAAAGCAGCCCTGCTCTGACTGGAGCCCCAGTCATCAGCTGAGTGTCGTGTAGGAGAGCCAGGAAGAGCTGGGGGAGGCTGTGGAGGGGTTGGCGAGCTGGAGACTGGCAGCATCATTGGTTTGAACAGGCCGTGATTGATTTGTCACCAGAGGCCCATTTGACTGGGCGAAAAGCCCTTCTGATCTCAATCTCTCCCTGCCTCCTTACCTCTGCTGTCCCTTTTTCCCTCTCTACATTTTGATGCTGGCACAGCAGCTGGGCAAGGGGGCTCAAGTTGAGGCTGACGCAGAGCAAAAGGGTTGAAGGTCACTGCTGCTGAAACCCTATAACGACTGACAGGGGAGATCCAGCTCATCACACTTTTCACTTCCTATCTTTCCTCTAGAACCCTCGAGGTTTGCAAAGCCCCAGATACCCAGACACACAAATACACAACGCGCCATCCCCAAACACACACACGACCAAAGCCTCTCGTCTCTGCTTTCCTCCCTCTCTCTCTCTCCCACACGCACACACACACGCACACACACGCACACACTCTCTCCCCACCCCTTTCACCTTCCTGTTCTCTGTGACTGGGAGAAGCCTCTAGATCTACAAATATTAATTACAAAGGACGACGAAAGGTAAGAAGGCGTCAATTATCCAAAGGTGTCGTGATGTTATTTCAAGTCAATTGCAAATGTGTGAGGGGAAGATTTCGCCCCAGTGATTCCTGCCTGCTTGGCTGATGGGGACCGGAGCCGATGCCTTCCCAGAACTGCTGCGGCTATGCCTCAAACCACACACTTTCCAGCAGGAGCCACCAGCACGGGCCTTTCCGAATTCTGTCTTTATTTCATTCATTAAGGGCATTAGGCAAGTTGGAATTTGTATGAAAAGGATCCTATGGGAATACTGTCTCCAGGGTAGGTATTTTCATGACTTTCCACATCCTGGGGCTCTCGCTGTCTCTCTTCTCTTTCTCTCTTCTGTTAGCTGGAGATTTAAAGGCGGCTGCCCTTGTTCCAGCTAATCTGGAGAAAGGAAATAATTCCTAGCGGCATATATTGAGTGAAATGCAATTTTATTTATTTTATAAAGTGGCAATTACTAACTAAGAAAATATGAGATCTTTTCTGCTTAGGTTTGATAATTTCATTATTCCTGACTGTTTGCAGGGTTTTTTTCTACACAAGAATTTTTTTAATGACAATAGCCTGCATTATCCTAAAAGAAAGAGATACTGAACTGGACAACAACAAAATAATATTAATCAAACAAAGGCAGACTTATTAAACGGGCTGTTGTGTTCCCATAAAAGCAGGACAATCTCCGGACTCTGGCTCATTTCACTTGGCAAAGGAACACGGCCATCAGTTTTTTAACTTTAAAATAGTTTAATGAACACGAATGGAGAAATAATTTTTCTGTGTATTTAGCAGTCTATAAAGAAGAGAGAATGCTTTAACTTTGATCGCCACAATTAGTTCCCTGGGTATCTAGAGGGGAGCAGGGCAGCCCTGGGAGCCTCAGTTCTTTAGATACAAAAGCATTTAGATCGCTTTAGAGCAGTTAATCCTGAGACTGGCTAGGGTCCCTTTTGTTTTCTAACTCCATTGTGGGTTTTGTTCAGTTTTTTCTATTCGCATGATTGACTGCCCAATGGATGCTAATTATCCAAATGTCGCTTCTGTCCTTTGAGTGACTTTCTATGTATTATGGGCAACTGTCATGCATTCTGTCATTCTATATCATATTACATGTATTATCATATGAAAATGGTTGTCTGCATAAAGGAAGGTGTCTGAACCAGCAGATGCTGCTGATATTTAGAGGACCTGCTTAATTTGAATGGATTTTCTATAGAAAAATCGGTCAGAAAGCATATAGGGGAGAGTCAGAAATGGGAAGTTTATCAGGTAATTATTTTTGTCCTTTTGCTGTTTACTAGATAACATACAAAACATTAACTGTCTCTGCTTCTGAAATCTGCAGCCACCTTCCTCCTCTCAAACCAAGCAACCCGTCTGTATTTATTAGAGTATGACAGCTTAAGCTAATTAAACGGATATCTGTCTAAAATAATAAGCCCAGAAAGTTAGAATAAACATTATGATTATAAGCAGAAAAGGCAGCTATACAAATGTAGCATCAATGTTATATTTTAATGATAATTTGAAATTTCTGTGTGAAAAACAGTGGATGTGGAATTGCAAGCAATAATAAAGTTCCGCAAAGATATTTTTCACTGTAAATATTTTTTTACTTAGATCTTCATCTCAGTAGTAGTAGTTCAGAAGGATGAGGGTAACACAGCTGTGAAATTGCAAATTTATGTATTTTTTGAAAATCTGAACATATACTTAAATGAATATCAAGAGAAAGTTTTTTTGCTACAATATTTCCACTAAAATAAACTTAACACACCTTGGTGTAATGTGCATGCCAGCACTTAACAGGAATGCAAGATTTATAACGATAGAGCTTTTTAGATTTGCACTCTAGGGTCCATTGAATCCATAGGCACATCCAGAGTTTCCTCTTAAAACATTAGGACAGTGTTTTATATTTGCCATTGATATAAAATATGGTGGGTATATAACACTGAAATTAATGATCCTGTGCTTCATCAAATATATGTGCAGTAAGTTTCCATTAATGGTAAAGCTAAATCATGGGGAATATCTACTTTATTAAACAACGAACAGATACTATGGAAAAGCTTGCTCTGCTGCATCAAGGTGCTTTGAAATTTTACAATGATCAAATATACATGATCAAGCTGTGCTTGTTAGGATACGAGCAGCTCAGAACGGTCAATGGTTATTGATCAGACTGTTAAGTATTTGTTCACGATTCTTTATATCCCAAAAGGTTCAGGGAAATGAACAGTGAAAAATTGCATCAGAGCCCACCTTTGTCTGAGACTGCTGTATCAAAATAGAGTGTGTGTTTGCCAAATCTATTGGAAAATTTTGGTGGTAAATGATGACACAGTACTGAGATTAATACGTATGTTTTTTAATAATCTCTGGTAAACTGTAAATGCTAATTCAAAAATGCAAAGACAGTCTTTGTAGAGTGCATGCATAGTGAATTATTGATAGGAGCAGATTTACGCATAAAAAAGATACCTTTATAGCTTATTCATTGACCCTTATATTTTACCTTACATTTTGCTCATGTCAAAATATTTTGAACTGCAGTTACAATAACAGCAGTTTAATAGAATCCATGAGGTGAAAAGGAAATTTTCTGTTGCTCTTACAAAATATCAAACACAACTGAGGTGCAGTTACTATCTTTTGGTAAATGAATAAATATTGCTTCTCATGAGTAGTTCCAATTAATTATTTTCTTACTCTAGTACCATTTGGCAAACAAACCAAATTATTCAAATAGCAATTTTTTTGTTTCTTGAGATTTCAGCAGTGTCTAGTTCTACAAGTCCATCATATGTATCATTTATTATTTTAAAATTCACTATAATGTTTGTTTCATAATTCAAAATATTACTCATGTTGAAAGAGAGTGACTAATATATAATTCTTGCAAAATCATATGAGGCATACTTGATTTGATTTCATTGTACTGTACATTATATAAATTCACAGGATCTTCCCTGAACAAACAGATCTCAGATGATAAGCTTACTGTGAATTAAAGAAAAATACTGAACCCAAAGAATTATTTCTGTAGATATTTGCCTCAAAGAAATGGTAACATATGTCTGTGTCTGAGTCTACAAACAGATAGAAGGATACACACACATATGTTCATTCACACACACATATAGCCACATACAGTCCCATATCTAATACATATTTATATAAACAAATTTGCATACTCTATCTTTTGTAAATCTTAAGGCCAGCAATACATAATTGATGTCCCATTTTCTGGTCTTAGTTTTCCTAAAGTTTCTTAATATTATTCCAACCAAAAACTACATTGAAATTAATCAGCCACATTTATACTCATACAAAAAGTTTGCAAGGCATAAAATTGGCAAAACAGCAGGGATTGGTTGGAAATGCCCTTTCACCTGACTGTGTCTGACCCGCCACTTAATTAATCTGCTCTTGTTGGAGAGCTGACAGTGTTAAAGATAAGCAGCCCAGTGAACAAAGCCCAAGGCACTTGAGAAGTTGAAAATACATATAGCTCTTTTAATAAAATAATTTTACTTAAATATATTTATAGGATTCCTCACTTACTGTTTTGCTTTGTATCTTACCAGATTTCTTCTCATTGCAAATATTTACACGTGTAGCTTCCTCTGTTCTGACTGCACTGCTCGTAGAACTGTAAAGTTTGCGTGTGTTTTCCATACCTGCTCTCTGTTCTGAAATCATTTCTCAGAGACGCGCGGTGGGCATTCAAGTAGTCCGGATAGAGGTTTATAGTGACAAAATATTGACTGGATTTGGTATTCAGTTATGAAGGATGACGTTAGTGCCACAAAAATCTCTGTGATGTACAGGGAATAGTTAATTAATTAAAGGACCTGCTAATTGCTACTTGAGGTACTGTGCAGAGATGATGAAGAGTGCTTGGTACAAGGTTAGGATCTCAGTTTTGAGAGAACATTTTCGTTTAAAAGATTTCTTTAAAGTACATCCTAATTTTTTAATGTTTTTTCAGGTTACTGTATCTAGTTCAGACTCAAGTGTTCAATTGAGCTTCAATTAATTATAATATATAGTCAGGGTTCTTTAGCTGGGATAGATTGATGGAAAAGCTTTGTTTCATTTGGTGCAGGTGGCACTGTTTAATAAGCACAGGAGTGAATAATGTAGTGTTTGCAAAGAGAAATAAATGCAAAATAGAGAGGTGCAATTAGATCAACTCAGAGAAATAAAGGATAAATAATAAGTGGCTAGGTATCTTGCAAAATATCAAATGAAATAGTAATTAGTACCTGATTTAAAACTGCCATTTTAATTTATGATTATCTAAAAACACTGCTTTAAAATAAATCTGGTAAGGAAGACTTCTGCCTTCACTAGTCAAGCACATTTCAATATCTTAAAAATGGCAGACTGTTCAAACCGTCCGTGTTATTCTTCTGATACTGCATGCAGAACAGAGTCCGAATGTACAGCAGGGTTTTCAACAACTAACTTCTAAAATGTATTATAAAATATGTTAGCCTTTGATGTTCTTTAATTTTTTGCTATCTTGTGTTGGAGAAAAAAATATTCAATGGAAAATTAGTCCTTGAAAACTTGCAAACTGCTGTCCAAAATTTAATAGCAAAGGAGTTTCTTTATGCTTTTCATGTTTGCACTACATATAAAATAAAGTTGCAGGAGATTGTTTAAAAGAACCACTAAACTGGGGGTAGAATTGTGATAAAAAGGGAAGTTCTTGAGAAAGGAAGTCTTCTAATTGCACACAGGTAAATAAAAACAAGTATATGGGACTGAAAATAACAAATAGCAGCTAAGGAGAATGGCATTTGACTTTAAAAATATGTGATAGCTAAGAGGATACTCTTGTGAGCTACTTAACAAAAGAATGTGACTGTATTAGGCATTTCAGCAACACTTCTGCAACTAAAAATTTTAGCGGTAGACAGATTTTCCACAGACGATTCCCCCCTACTGCTAACCTCTTAAATACACCTATAAAATACAAAATGTTCCCAATCACCTCCAATAAAGGAAGCTTCCTTACATTAAATGCATCTAATATTTGTGTTAGAAATCTGAAGTGCTTTCTGATGTGGTTAAATTCACGAAGAAAAGTGGCTGTAGAACAGAGAGGAATGTATTGCGCACATCACTGAATATTTGCAGATGGAAGAGAGTTGTGGAAGTTTACTTAGAAAATATGGAATGAATCATATTGTGAGTCCCTGCTTACTCAGAGGAGGCAGCACTGGAGGAGCCTTTCTCGCAAGCTCTGCTCCTGTTCTGCAGCCATGTTTACCAAATCCGGGATGCACCCAATCAGGGCAGCTCCCAAACCCCCAGGATTGGTTGATGTTGAACTTGTAAAATGTTTACGAGTGAGTGTTTGCCTGGGAATGTAGCCCTGGGTGCCCTGCTGTCAGCATGGAATGAGTGGTACTATTGCACACAGAAGGGGTATGGAGGGGCGAGGGAAGGGGAACCAGGGAGCCATGGGCAACTTTCTTATCTAAATTCTTTATGTGTGCTAAGACAAAATAGTTTTCACTGAAAAAAATGCATTCACTGCACTGTTAAACAAAAGAATAAATAAAAAAGGTTTGTCCATTTACAGTAAAAATGTGTTTTGCAAAGAATTTTATTACAGTTATTTGAGCTTCAATTGTAGAGCAACCAGATTAAAGAAGTCTGTGGTAAATAGATTAAACATAAATTACTACTAAGTAACATCTACACTGCTAGATGAAAGAAGAAACATTCTCCCCATCTTTACCATATACTGTGCCTAAAATTTACTGACGTTATTAGCAATTGCCACTTCATATTTTGTAAAAATCATTCTATCTAAGTTACTATTTACTATGGTAGATGCA
Source organism: Crypturellus soui (assembly GCA_032275445.1). Classification (NCBI taxonomy): domain Eukaryota; kingdom Metazoa; phylum Chordata; class Aves; order Tinamiformes; family Tinamidae; genus Crypturellus; species Crypturellus soui. The sequence goes on along the minus strand of JAUBNY010001105.1, from coordinate 1,101,374 downwards.
CCAGGCAAGCAACCAGATCCAAAGACACCACCAGAAATCTATATTCTCCAAAATAACACTCCACTTTTATCTAAAATATACAGCTACTGACCTTCACAATCGTATTTTCCTTACCAATTCACTGTAATAAAAATGAACATTTTGTCATCACTTTGGGAAATTGTGCCAAACACCTTAAAACACATGTCACATGCCAACTTTACTTCATTTTTCTCCTCAGGGAATAGATACATCTGGAATCATAATCACAGATAAAAACCTTGACAAAATTGCACATGAGCCAGCCCCTCTCCCCAACACCTACCTTTTCATAACATTTAATACAATATTAATATCGGTTACTAAAAAGGCTTCCAACCTTTACATTTCTGACATAACATGTTCAAACCTATATTTCACACTTCTTGTTCTGTTTTAAGTTCAGTGGATTTAACAGGACTCTGGAGAGAAGATCATGTGGTTGAAGATTTCCCTCCCTCTTTGACACCCGTAGAGGCAGTTTTGGAATTGTTTAAATAGCCGTGGCTATATGAACTAAAATATGTAAGAGATCTTATTTCTGTCTCACTTGCATACATACACACTTGCATTTTTATCTGAAATCCATTGCCTGACCAACAATTAGTGACAAACAATTAGAGTACAACATCTGGGTAAAACATTCTGAATATTTTCCTTTTAAACTTTAGTATTTACTTTTGTGCCTATTGCTAGTTTCCCAGACAAATACAATTAACTAATATTATAGAAGAATATTGTTTAGTGTTCTTTAGCAGTGATTGACAGTTTTTCAAATCAAAATAAAACACTTCTTTGCTGATCGCTTTCTTTAAAGTGTGCTCTTTACACTGTCTTCAGCTTGGTTTGCTTCTGAGACAGCTGCAAATTTTATTCTGTCTGGAGTGAATGGTGAAAGTACACTTCCAGTAGAGCCTATGCTCTCCTCAAAATACATCGTTTAGGTAATCTTTGATAGCTAATGTCTGGGCTGAGGTTTTATTGTATGCTTTTATAAAACACTCATTAGCTGGTATCACAAAGAAATGGAATTTGAGAACTTTGCAAATTTTCATGTATTATTGTGTTTGTAATTAATACTGTGTGGGAAGTATCCAAGGTTTCTTGCTGTATGTCTTTGTTCAGGTTGGAATGGTGATAGCAACCTCTTCTTGTTACATATTTAGCAGCTTTGAAAGACATTTTTTTAAACAGCAAATGTACTAGACAGCTTTAAAGCAAAGGACATTAAATGGGTTGCCAATTACTCATTCAACAGCTCTATGTGTGTGAAAAAAATGCATACCACCAAATTTTCCTGAGACAATCCACTTAGATTTCCTGTGACTCACACACCGTTTTTGCACTAACTGGATAAGGATGGTGATCATTCAGAAAGAGAAACAGATATAAAATATCTCTTACTGGTGAATACTAAAAGCATGTTCACAAATGCATTCATTACAGTTTGGGGACAGCATCTGTGACAAGAATGTCCGATTTTTAAACTGTATGGTGTCTCTTAATAAGATTATTTCATTATTCTCTTTCACTTTAAAATGACCCAAAATGTCTCATTTGTTATATAAAGAGCATAAAAAGTGATATACAAGTGGAGCAATAATTTCTTTGAATCATTTCAAGTCAGTCTATAGACCCTCTGAATCCAAAGCCTGCTAGTCTCTCTCCAGCAGCTCAGGGAGATGGAAGAGCTGAGCTCCACTTGCTGACAAGAAGCAAACTGTCTCACATTTTAGGAGAACAACATCACTGCCTATAAAAATGAAGAAGAGACAAAATAAATAAAACCAGTTAATGTTGTAGTTAACTTGCAAATCAAGTAAATCTGTTGGTACAGTATTTTAGAAATAAATGATAACAGCATCACACCAAACACACATTTCTGAACATATAAGCATTCTGATTTTGATTTAATGGTATATCAGCGTCAACTATTGCTTCCTTTGCTGGTACACACTTCCTGATGCCTACTGTGAAGGGTGCCCATATTTACAACTGAGTAAGATGATTAATTACACCTTGTCAATCACGGTGCATGAAGACATAACACCACAGCAGACAATGAAGAAGATGCCTGAAGCTACAATTACATTTTAATTCATAGTTTATTGTATGTCCCGATATACTGCAGTCTAATAACTATAGGGGCATCAAAAACATATGAGATATCAATCACTCTGCCCCCTGGTCTTTAATGTTTATATTATTCCACAGCCTTTAAATTACCCTAAGTAGTAACGTATTTTCTAAGCTTTCTTCTCGCTTACCTTTTGCTTCCATTTATCTCTTATTCTCAGTACCTTTATCCAAGAGCTATAAAGTATTGATGGAAGTTTGTAGTTCACTTAAAATCTGCAACAGCCAACCTGAAGGGCAGCAATTAGCCAGGCCAGCCCAGGCTGGTTGCCTTTGTTGCAGGAGGCGTCGATTCTTTTGTTCTGGCTTAGTCACGGTAGCTGGGTGGAAGCTGGTACCTCATTATGTGGTTGGTCTGTTTGTCTGGTAGGTAGCAGATGGCACTGGAGATGACGTTACCGAGAGAGGCAGGCTAGAGAAACTCAAGACCTGTGATTTGTTCACCTGTCACCTATAACAAAATACAGGTTAAAAGACTTTATTATTATAGCTGCATTTCTTAAAAAAAAAAAAAGAAAGAAAGAAAGAAAAAAATCTCTTTTCAAACGAGCCCATATCCCATTCTAAAAGATTATTTTGCTATAGCGATTTTTCTGTAGCTCATTATTCCGTGCTATCCCGGATTTTATTCAGAACAATGTAAATGTCATTCATGTGTCAGTGTGTACATTAGCAGCTTTGTGTTTACATTCTGTTACTTTCCTTGTGTTTTGGTAGCCAGGGTTGGATGTCTTCTCGTGTTTGCATATCCATTAAGGAGACAATCAGGGATAGCCTGGGAGTGGGGGTCATGCCAGCCCTCCATACCGTGCCATGGGGACCATCACTCCTCGGCACCCAGTCAGTGCGGCCGGATAAATATTATGTATTAATTACATAATATATAATCTTTCTGGTAATTAGGAGTATCAGATGAAGTATATGAATCCGTGACCTCTTAAAACTCTAAATACATAAAGTATGTAATCAGTTGCATGATAGGAGATTACACCGGCGTTAAAATGCTTAAGGATAACGGGGTGTGCAGCTCTGTGGAAACATGCAGCAAGTTGTTTAAGCAGAGGCAAGGCAAAGGTGCCCGCAGCAGCGCGCGGCGCTGGAGGTGCCGGCGGGGTGAGCCCCGGGCCGGCAGCTCACAGATGGCACCTTGCAGAGCCTTGCAGCGTAAGGCAGCAAGGGATGCACCATTTTACCGTCATGTTCTGCGGCTCCAGTAATAAGAAAGTTGCTCTTTCCAATCTGAATTACAACACGAGTTTCCGTTGCCTCCACGCTCGGATCTGGGGGCAGTGTTTGGGTAGCTCCCCCCGCCGCTCGCAGGGACTTGCGCGCTGGGTGCTCGCGGGCCCGCGGGTCTCGGGGCCATTTCACCCCTGCGCGGAGCGATGCGCACAGGTGTGTGGGGGGGCAGCACTGCCGCAAGGGCGTCCCGGGACGCGCAGAGCGGGACGTGGCTAGGAGGAGTTGGCGGGTTAGCGGAGAGCGAGCTCCCGGCTGCGCTGCACCTGCCAGAGCGCGCAGCGCCCGCGAGGCGAGGCCGCGGGCGAGGCGGGCGCTGGGGCCGGGGCTGCGCGGCCACGCTGCCCCCCTTGCGCTGTCTCCGCGCTCGGGAGCTCCGACCCCTCATGACACGCGCGAGCGCGGCCTCGCTGCTCCCCCGCAGCGGGAAGCGGCTCGTCGGGAGCCCTCGGGCACCCTGCGGGCCCTCGGGAAGGGGCGCGGAGCCCCGCAGGCCGCCTGGCACCGGGCGACGCCCGCGGCTACGGCGTGGCCGGCGCCGCCTTCGCGGAGCCGTCGCTAATTGGGGCCGGGCTGCGCGCCGCTAATGAGGGGCTGCGCCCCGTTAATTGGGGATGTCCTGACTGTCGCGGTCCGCGGGAAACTTTTGCCCCAGCGCAGAGGTCCCCGCGCGGGAGCAGCCGCTGCGCCGAGCGGGGCCCGCGCAGCGCCGCGCAGCCTGCGCGCCCAGCACATGCCCGGGCGCCGCGGCAGCCAATGGCGGCGGGGCAGGACATGATGTCAGAGGGGCCGTAGAAAAGGCGCGGAGCCTCGCGCGGCTCCCGCCGCAGACGCGCTGCTGCCCGCGCCGCCCGCCCCGGCCCGGCCCGTCCGACCGACCCGCCCGCCTCCCCCCGGCCTCCGCTTTCCCAATGAGCCCCCGCGGCGGGGGGAGGCGCGGGCCGGCCACCAAACTTGGCCCCCTCGCCGTGGCCGCCGCCGGCCCCGCGAGCCGTGAGGGCGAGCGGCCCCCGCGCTGCGCGCCGCGCCGGGCCCTGTAGTGCGCTGCTCCCTGTTGTTTTTATTTATTTCCCAACGGAGATGGTTTAATTTTTTTTTCCGTCCTCCTCTTATTTCTCGCCCCCGCCCCGCCGCCCGGCCTCCCTTAGCCAGGACGCAGCCTGCGACGCACCTGGGGCCATGAGCCCCGCGCTGAAGAAGCCTCCGAGAGGGACGCGGCGCGGCCGCGCAGCAGCCTAGAGCCGAGCGCGGCGCCTCCCGCGCCCCCGGGCCGCGGAGCTGCGGGCGCGCCGGGGCGGGGAACCGCAGCCCCGAGCCGCGGGCGGGCGCGCTACATGCATGGGGGAGGGCTCCGGGTAGTGCGCGCCCTGGGCTCCTGCGGGGACCCCGACCATTGCCAGCAGCAGCAGCGGCAGCAGCACCTCGGGGCCGCCTCCGCCGCCTCCTCAGCGATGCTTTTCCACAGTCTGTCCGGCTCCGAGATGCACGGGGTCATCGACGAGATGGACCGGAGAGCCAAGAGCGAGGCGCCCGCCATCAGCTCGGCCATAGACAGGGGAGAGACCGAAACGGTAGGAGGCGAAGGAGTGGGAGAGTCATTCAAGCCCCCAAACTTAACGAACCCCTCAAAGATTTCCCTTAACATAACAGGTCGGGGGGAAGCCTATGCAAAATACTAGATCAGAAGAAAAAAGTCAAGCATCAGGGTACCCCAAAAGATTAAATTAAGACGTGCGGCAAGGCATGAAACTGTTAATTATTAATAATATGCATACTAATAGTAACGCTTGGGTGAAATGAACGGTACTGCTCTTGCGAGAAAGCAGAAATAGAGACCAGCCTTTTGGTAGCGTCCAAGAACTCCTTCCCTTCCTTCCCTTCCCCCAGCCCGTCCGGCCTCCTAAAGTTTTTAGGAAGAGGCAAAGTGCGCTTTTATGCAGATAACATTTTGGCTCAGCGAGATTTTTGTCTGCAGGATGGAAAGACAAGCAGCACAGAACCCCCTTCTCCGTTATTTTTCAGGTGGGATAGTTACACGGAGGGAATCATTAGAGCATTAAACCATCGCTAGTATTTTTAACTGATGATTGTATATAATAGTAATATGTATGAATATTGACTTTGCAAACGAGAAACAGAACTGGAAGATGCGCTTCGGGGTGCGAACGAATGCAGATTTTTATAACTTTCATCACTTTTCCTGCCGTGCTGCTGGGGTAGCTGGACACCAGCACGAACGATACAAGGCGCATCCTCGGGCCGGAGCTACCCGGCCGGGGAGGAGGTTTCTGGGGGCCTTAGCGGATTCCGCATTTTGTGCGTGTTACTTTCTGTTCAGGGGAAACGGTAATTTCGAAGTGCAAAGATTCCGTATTTTGGTTAAATGCTCTCTTGTAACCTGATATGGGCAAGGGTAAGAAACGTCTCTGCGCACGGTTTTTAAAACTTCATCAGTATGTGTTATTTCTCTTTAGATTTTGTCGAAATTTACTTAAAAGTAACAGAAAGATTATATAATCCTGAAATGTCGGCTAAAAGAGCCTTTATACAACAAAGAACATGATCCCGGACGGTTTTACTTTCCTTTGGAAAAGTTAGTATTTGTCCGTACAATTAAACAATATCAAATGATCCTTACTAGAATAAATATTGTGGTATGATACCTTATATATCTATATATAATGTGAATGCATATGCACGTGTATAAAATAAGGAGTGGGATAAAATATTGTATCCTTAAATACCGTTTGTGGAACTCAGTATTATCGTCAGCGGAAAAGCGAAGCAGAGAAAATGTATTTTATGTAAAGTGGATTTAGAAGAAAGTACTTTGGTTACAAAGCGATCGCTAATCAGAGGTTATTAACGCGTTAAAGAAACGAGCTATTAGTGGAGCTTTGTGGACAACATGCTAATAGAGAGCTACGATTTTATTTCCTTGCGATTCTAATAGGGGAAGCATTAATGCTCACAGCGATGGGATTTAGTGCTCGGAGCGAGTGTTGCAGGAAAGCGGTCGGTGCGGGAAAACAGCTTCGTTTTCTCTGGCTCTGCCCGTGCTGCGCGCGAGGGGCTCGGGCTGCGGGGCCGGCAGGGCTGACCCGCCGCCTCCCTCCGCGCTCCGCGCCGGGCCGCGCAGCCCCTGCTCCCCGCGGCTTCTCCTCGCCGCCTCGCGCTGCCGGGAAGGCAAGGGCGCTTACATGGCGCTCGATATATATATATTTTTTTTTCAGTAGACGTTGACAGAATATGGATGTACTTATTTGTTTTCTTGCAGGGAGTTTCGATTGGATTGTGATTTGACACTAAACTATTAAATTATATAGGGGTTACATTTAGTTTTATTGCTTCCAAGTTTATCCCGGCATAATCTAACGTGCTCTGTTTTTTCCGACTTTCTTGCGTACCCGTTTCCTCTTATTTCGTTTTCTGCTGCAACGCCTCGCGCCTCGGGGCTAGCGAAGCCCGTGCGCTCCGCGGGTTTATTTGCTGGTGCCGTTAGTGCTGGGCGCTGGAGCGGCTGCGGGCGCAGGGGCTGCTGCGATTCCGCGGCTCTCGGCGTCCCGAGACCCGCTCCGCGTCCTGCCGCAGCGGCCGCTCTCCCGGCGCCCGAAAGCAGGAATTTCCCGGTCTCCGCTGTGCGCTCTGCGCCGGTCGCGCTCGTTATTGATCCGCGTCTTTCCCGCTCGTTGTGGGAGCGGCAGAGCCACAAAACAGCGGCGCGCGGTGCCGTCCGGGCGCCTCCCCCGAGCCCCGCGTTGTTCCCCCTCCTTCGCCAGCCCCGTCCCTTCTGCGGGGCGGGGGGCGCCGGCGGGACCCTGGGGAGCCGCGCTCCGCTCCAGGGCAGCGCGGGCGGGCCGGGCCGGGCCGGGGCGCTCGGCGGGCTGGGCCGCTCGCTCACGGTCGCGCTTGTCCCCGCAGACCATGCCGTCCATCAGCAGTGACCGCGCCGCCCTGTGCGCCGGCTGCGGGGGCAAAATCTCCGACCGCTACTACCTGCTGGCCGTGGACAAGCAGTGGCACATGCGCTGCCTCAAGTGCTGCGAGTGCAAACTCAACCTGGAGTCCGAGCTCACCTGCTTCAGCAAGGACGGCAGCATCTACTGCAAGGAGGATTACTACAGGTACGGGCTGCTCCACCGGGCGCAGGGCCGGCTCTGGGGAGCCGCTTGGGCCAGCGCAGCCCCACAAGAAGGGCCCGCGGCTCGGGGGCGCGGGGCTGTGCGCGCTCCGCGGCGCTCTCTGGAGCCCCACGGGGCCGCGGGGAAGGTTCGCGGGCCGGGGTGCGGGCAGTGCCGTTCCCCGGCGGAGCGGGGTGGGTGCCCGGGAGCGGGGAAGCGGCCCCTTCGCGAGCGGCCCGGCTCGGGCGGGCCACGCCAGCCCTTTCTCCCCTTACGCCTTCCGGGCGGCCCCGGCCAAGGCGGGATGCGCCTCTCACCGTCGCCTCTGGCCGTTCTGTTTTGCAGGAGGTTTTCGGTGCAGAGATGTGCGAGATGCCACCTGGGGATTTCTGCCTCCGAGATGGTCATGAGGGCCAGGGATTTGGTCTATCACTTAAACTGCTTTACTTGCACCACTTGCAACAAGATGCTGACCACCGGCGACCACTTTGGCATGAAGGACAATCTGGTGTACTGCCGCCTCCACTTCGAGACTCTCATCCAGGGGGAGTACCAGGTGCACTTCAATCACTCGGATGTAGCCGCGGGGAAGGGCCCGGCGCTGGGCGCGGGCTCTGCCAGCACTTTGGGACTGCCTTATTACAACGGCGTGGGGACTGTGCAGAAGGGGAGACCCAGGAAAAGGAAGAGCCCGGGGCCCGGCGCGGACCTGGCAGCCTACAATGCAGGTAAGAGCCCGGTGCGCCCCAGCACGGTCTGAAAGGTTTGTTTCTGCTCGCTTCCAGTGGGGGATTTCCGTTTATTTTAGCTTAAACCGTTAATAATAGTTTAGCTGCAGCATAATTATTGAGATCAAGTGCTGTCAAATTGCAATTACAGAAGCTAATATGTTAGCATTTTTCACTTCAGCTGGAAATAAAATGTTTTGAAGCGAGGTCATCTGGTTAAGGAGGGGGGAGAAGGGGGAGCACAGCCTGAAATGAAATCTGGAAACCAGAGATTGTAAGTTAGCACTTCAGAGAGCTGTGAATTTCCTTTGGTAGCTGCGTTCTTAAAGGCTGCTGATGGGTGAATTATTCTGCTCTTTCGCAGAGCTCCCGCTCCTCGGAGTCTGGGAAGGAAGGGCAGGGAGAGGGGAAGCGAAGGAGGCGGCGGGTGCCCGGGGCGCTGCGCGGGTGCCCGCGGAGCCGCGGGAGGCCGGTGCTCGCGCGGGGAGCCGCGAGGCTCCGGGTTTGCTCCGCGGACGGCGGCGGAGGAAGCCGCGTCCCGTGTGCGGCCCGCGCAGTCGCCCGGGATGCGGAAGCCTCGCGGGCCAGAGCCCCGAGCGGGCTCCGGGCTCCTGCCCTCCGCCGAGCGGGCCCCTCGCGCCGCAGCCCCGGGACACGACGCGGACAAAAGGGAAAGGCGCCTCCCGCAGCGCCGCGTGGCCGGGCGCCCTGGCCCAGGGGCCGCTCCTTCGCCTCCCTGCTCGGCCTCTGCCTCAGCTGTGGCCGCGGAGCTTTCTGTGCTTCCCACTTTGTTTGCTTTCGTGTTTTGTTTCTTATTCTATGAAATTCAGTCTTGTTGCCCGGGGTGCAGAATTGCCTCCAACTTTATTTTTTCCCTCTTCTCCTTGTTCTTCGCCCGGCAAGGGGAGAGGGCGGTGGGGAAAGGCCAAGTTGGCTGCGAGTCGCTGGGCTCCGCGCGCCCCCCCGCGCGGGGACTCGCAGCTCTGGGCTGCGCTTGGGCCTCCGCCGGGGGGGGAACGCGGGGGGCTCAGGGCTCCGCGGGGGAGGGGGACAAAGTAACGGCGGGGCCCAAAGCGGGCAGTTTGCGCTGAAAATGGCGAGGAGAAGCGGCGCATCTCGGCCCAGAGCGCCCTTCTAGGCAGCGGAATCGGTATCTCTAACTCTCCTTCCAACTGCTGCCACGGGGCTGGCGGAAGGTGCGGCAGCCTCTCCCGAGGAGCAGGGAGCTTGAAAACACCCGGCAATCAGCGTCCTGCCCCTTGGAAATGACTCCTGTAGGGAGGGATTCGACGCAGGCACCTGGGCACAGCGGAGGGGCCGCAACCGCGCGCAGCCCCCGCGCCGGGCGGGACAGAGCGCGGCCCGGCCCGGCCCGGCGCCCCCCGCCCCAGGCGCCCCCCCAGCGGCGGCTCTTCAGATTTCGCCCCCCGTCCCGTCCTCCCCGGTTCGTTGCTATTTTGATTTTGCCTGGCCCCTGCAGCCGAACGCTCTTCCCGGGAGAGAGAGGCGTCTCGACCCCGCTGCGCCAGCAGCCGATTAATTATGTGGCAATAAGTGTCAGGGTTTGGAAATCGAACGGCCTTGCCCGTTGATTTAAAACTTTACAAAACAGAACTATATTTTCAGTCGCTGGATTTTGTATGTTTAAAATTGAAATCGTTGGTTGAAAACGTGGTTTACTTTTTTATTTCGGAACTGCGCGTTCGATGCCCAGAAGCGCAACCCGCGTGGCCGCCGCGGGGCTCGCTGCTCCGCGCGGGGTTTCGTGTAGATGAGTGTCCCAGAGGTGCGGGAAGGAGCAGCCCTGCCCGGGGTGAGACGGGGAGGACTCGCTGAATTGCTTATTTATATTTGATTATTAATAATTAATTATTTGGTGAAATGCCCTCCGCAGCATGGCTTGCACTGCCTTTTTTTTTTTCCCCCCTTCTACTAAACTAGGCTCCGCTTGCACAGGGATGATGGATTTGAGATGTGGATAGAGCCTGACAAGTGGAAAATAGCTTAGAAGGAAGCCGAAACTTCAAAAAGATTTCTTTTTTCTCCCCTCCCCACCATTTTTTTAACTTGGCTCCTGCGATGAGAGTTTCTTCCCCCTCTCGCTGCCGCGGGGGCTGCTCGCGCTGCCCGTCCGGAGCGTGGCCGCACTAAGTGCTACGCGGTGTTGAGGGAGAAGCGCCCCAAACACGCAGGAAATGACCGCGAGCGGCTTCCCCTTCCCTCCTGCCGCCCTGCAAGGCAGAGGCTGGTGGGTCCCGTCCCGTCTTGGTGACCTGAACTTCTCCTGGATAAGGCAGGACTCCAGGATGAGGCAAGACTCCAGGATAAGGCAGGGACATGTCCCGTGCTGGAGGGTCTTCACGAACCTTCATGAACCTGTTTGCAATGAAGACGGTTGAGTCCGGTGCCACAATCAGGATTCCAAGGTGGTGGGAAAGCCCTTTGGCTGGCAGCACCTGCAGGGGGGTAGCGGAGCAAAGCGAAGCATCACGATAAGGGGTTTTAGCTGTGGAGATTCCTGCCTGTCTGGTACAGACGGGGACACAAAGAGCCTTGTGCTTTGAGTGGTCTGTTCCCAAAGAGCATCTCTACCTGTGACAAAGCTTGTAAATAGGACAAGGACCCCATTGTCGCCAGGTCCATTGAGAGCTCAGGAATGGAGATGCTGCTCCTCCCCTGCCCTGTATTTTTCAGTAAGAATCCTGAAAATTTTAACCTCCCTGGCAGGCTGTTAATGCTGCCTGGTGCCATTTCTCTTTGACCAACAAATCTGAACTTGGGCTAGCATAGCAGATGAAAATTCGGGTGTAACAGAGGGGAGATTCGGGCCCAGCCTCCAAATCCTTTTGGATCCTTTGACTTTTCTTAGGGGTTCTGTATACTAAGGTTATTTTGAGCTTTTTGTCACAAAACTGTAAGATTCAAAACCCAATTTTGAGTGTTTAAATGCTATTCAATGGATGTTCTTTTCTTTTTCTGACTTTTTTTTGTTTTCTCCAGTGGCAGCATGGAGCCTGCGTTCCACAGAGGAGATCTCCTGTTTCTGACCAACCGAATTGAAGATCCGATCCGAGTGGGCGAGATCGTGGTCTTTAGGATAGAGGGAAGGGAAATCCCGATAGTTCATCGAGTCCTGAAAATCCACGAGAAGTATGTCCAGAATCCGGGGGCTGTGCTGCATGCGGCTCAATTGTGGCTTTGCTAATCTGTTTAGGGGGAATGGATGAATGGGGCTTCGGTAACAAATACCCAGGTGCTATAGGAAGCCATGTGGAATTTTCAGCTGGATGAAATCTTCCTCTTTTGTTTAGTTAGAAAGTTCCAGGATTAAGAAGTGGGGGAGTCACTCCCAGTTTCCTTATCTCCCCATATAACTTATGGGATAACTTATCCTTATCTCCCATTTTCTGTGCAATTAAAGCTGCTTTTTCCTGCTTCTGCTTCCCGTTGTCATACAGGGGCTGGGTGTCTCTGTAGGAAGCCTTCTTCTCAGTAGGAAGGTTTGTCTTGTTTTCAGAGTCTGTCTTAAATCACAGCTGTGAGTGACCTGTCTTTATTAGATAAATTCTTTGCTGTTCAGATTATTCTGTATCAAAAATTTTAACAACCACTTAGTTTTCGGAGTAAAGATGTTTCTCTGATACTGTTAATTCAGAAATAAGGTCAGTATTCCCAGTGAGTTTGATATCAGATGGTGTGTGCATGCTTCTTGAGATGCCTTGGGAAATCGTTCAAGTAAAATCCTGCTTTCTTTCTCCCTTGTTACGTGCTCATGGCTTCAGCGGGCTGCTGTTCGGAGTGATCATTGAAGAGGGAAGAAAGGTCAGGGTCTTCTCCCTTTGCCTTCAAATAGTGCAGGGGAAGACGAGAAGCAGAGACGTGTGCTCTGTGCTACAATTCATTTCCAGATATTCCTTCTTTTTATTTTTTCCTGGCTCTGCCTCAACACTAGATCTCAAAAAAAAGAAAGGTCCTTCTGCAAAGCATAGCAGGAATCCGAAAATCCGTGAAGTTCATCCACTCCTAAACATTTCAGATTCTATTAAAAAAAAAAAAAAACGATGGTTTTGTTAGTAAAGATGCAACTGAGAAATGAGTGTTGTGAACTGAAGCTGCAGGTGGGAATTCTGAGTTATTAGTCACTCCTTTTACTAGGTAAGGAATATTTTTTTCTGGTGCCAGTTTGGAGTTTAAAGACTGAGCTGGGAATGGCCAGTTGTGCTTCGCGGTTTCTTCCTGCACTGGTTGGCTGAACTGCTGTGAAAAGTGTCTGTGAAAGCTGATGGGGGTGGTTAAGGTAACAGAGTGCCCTGTTCTGATGGATTATGGGGTAACCAATTCCAATTTGTGTCAGCATCGTTTCACAGAGAAAATTGGGTGAACTCAAATTGGGTTCATTTTTTTTCTTGTCTGCTAAATGTGGAATCCACAGTCAAAATGTAGCTAGTGGTTTTAGCACAGGGAAACCAGACTGGCCCTCACTCGCATTCCAGACAGCAGTGGTGCTTGGCTCTGGGCTTCTCATGCCGGTGCGCCGCAGAGCAGCGAAATTGGCCCCGTGAGATGTCACCCATCAGTCTTCAGAGTTGAAACCACATTACCTGCACCCTTGGGTATCTTCATCTTCTAAGAAACTATATCTCTAAGCTCCTAGAGCGTTTGCTGTTCCGAAGATGTGAGCCAAAGGTGCTTTAAAGAAATGTCTGTGTTTTTTTTTGTTTGTTTGTTTGTTTTTGTTGTTGTTGTTGTTGGTTGGTTAGTTTGGGTTTTGGTGGTGTGTTTTTATTTTTTTCCAAGCTTTTTTTGTCGAGTAACACACAGATTTTTGCGCCGGAAGAGGCAGTGAAAACCGGTTTGGCTGTTACTGTCTGTGACATTTGTGACTTTATAAGATGCTGTCTTCTCTCCCATCCATTCTGCCTTGCCCAGGCTGAAGAGTCCCAGTCTTTTATGCAAATGTTTCTAGAGTTTTGAATGCCTCTGTTACCTGTTTTAAGACTTTTCCAGTTCTCTCCCCTGCAAAAGAAGGATGTAGGGGGTGCATAGAGCATTCAAGATGTAGGCACGTATGAATTCATACGCTATCCTAGCGGGATCCTGTGTTGAATTCTGTTTCCCTTTGCCAATTATTTCTAAGATTCAGCTTGCTGCAGCCCTCTAAGGAGGAAACTGTCTACTTTAACCCCAAAGCCTCATGGCGACACAGAGTGCAGCCCTATATTTGTATATAAAGCAAGAAAAGCATCAACAGAAGAGAAATCAAAAGCTGTAAGAAATCAAAAGGTGCAGCTGTGATAGAGGCACCTCCGTGAAGATGCGGCTTATCGTGCTGGTCCTGTTCTTAAACTCTGCAGGAAAGCTGCATGCTTTGAGCATGGCTGGGGCCAGAATTCTTTCTTTTCTCTGCAGGTTTTTTCCCAAACAATCTGCTTTTCACAGTATTTAACAGAGTGAATTTCATTTTCCTTGAACATCTAGGATGTGATTGCTTCTGCTATCCTCGTTTGTTCCTATGTGCTTGTTCTGGAACAGCTGTTGACAAGTTATGTTTTTTCCTCCCTAATTCATATCTTTCCTAGACAAAATGGTGAAATCAAATTTTTGACCAAGGGAGACAATAATGCTGTGGATGACAGAGGGCTGTACAAACAAGGGCAACACTGGCTGGAGAAAAAGGATGTAGTAGGAAGAGCAAGAGGGTAAGTGAAGCTGAGAAAGATGCAGCTTATTGCAGTGCCCTTCCCTGGCGCTCTCTGTTAATCCCCCTCTCCTGCTGAACTCTCCCTGCTGGGTTTTGTGTGACCTGGGCAAAAAGCCTCTCAAAAGGCAATGTGTAGAATTAAGAAAAAAAAACAGAAGCCGTTCAGTTCTGAGCTTGACTTAGATCTTTACTTATTGAGCTGAGATTTTGATGCTGAACGGACGCCGTGCGAAGGCAGCGCACAGCCAGACGTTGAGGTGTGATCAGAATGCTCAGCAAAACTCTCTTGCAAATCACAGGCTTCGCAGGCAACCGAGACCTGAATTCTTAATGTGCAATCCCCTGTGTGCACAATCAGGTGCTGTAAGGACGTATGTTCTCATCAGTGTTCACGGAGAGCTTAAGGGCAGCCTGCTTGCTAAATAATTCCTTCTCTCACAGGAGGAAACTGCCACCTATTTTTAATCTCCACAGTTTGCTTTTTTTAAAGGGAAAAAAAGTTGTCCTTTCTTCTGAGGGCTTTCTGCAATTAGTTGAAAGAGCTCCACTCTCTGCAATGCTGACAAAGCCTGTTCTTCCTGCTAATTGCCCTAAAAAGTTATAAACAGCTCACCCTTAAGCTTTTTTTTTTTTGGTACTTAAAATCATGGAGAGGCACATCAATTAAACATCAAGAGTATATGGATTAAAATAATCAAAAATGGGTGATCTGGCTCTCTTGTGGGGCTGTTTGGGTTTTCATCGTAGCTAGAGCGGTCACTGGAAACCCTACAAGCTAAACTGCTTCTGTACAGAACTCATCTATCCCGAGGCAGCTCCGCTGTCATTCCTTAATCTTAAATTAGTTCTTTGCCAGCCAGACACCAATTATCCCTTTCTTCCTCTTCAGATAACCAGCTCGTGCCACACCAATGTTTTATTTCTAACATTCACTCCTAGAAACTTGCTGGCACCTGGATTGTGGGTTTAATGTGCTAAAAGGAGCTGGGGGAAGTAGGATGAGCAGGTGGTGACTCTCTAAGCTGGTTGAATTCCTTTGCAGCACGACAGTCTGTAACAAGGAGTAATTTGAATGACTGTGCCTTGTTTGAGCCAAAAGAGCAGCTTAGGAGAAAGTCCCTTCTCGCCTTTCAGATCTCTGCTCCACTTACAGTGGCCTTAAAGAAAAGCCAGCCTGTTTGAAGATACAAGCGAGGGAGCGTTGGGTGAAATGGGTAATGTTTTTCTAGCACTACCTAATTAGGTTTGATTCCTGCAAGATGCCGTTGAGCCTTTGAGTGCCCAGAAAATGATGGGCGCTGATGTGGGAAAGAATAGCTGGTTATGTCAGTCCAGGCCTCCAAACTAGGCAGGGAGGAAGGCAGCCGGCGTCAGAGCCCCTGCTGAGGAAGGCGTGGGTGAAAACGTGCCCAGGGAGAGGGTGTTCACTCAGTCCCCACTTCCCTGTCTTCAGTGCTTGGGAGGGAAGTCCTGTTGATCAAGAGTGCTGCAAATGGCACTTCCATTGTATAGTATCAGGGCAGTGCCTGTCCATAATCATCCTCAAAGTCTGTTTGCTTTAATAGAACTTCCTTTTTCCTTATAGATTTGTCCCCTATATTGGAATAGTGACTATCTTGATGAATGACTATCCGAAATTTAAGGTAAGAGCTTGTTCAGTCCTTCCATCCTTCCCCCTTCCCTGCTAAAATATACTTTTTGAGAAATTTCTGTACATACAGCTGGGGTGTTACAGCATCTTTAGATGTGATTCCACCCTCCTGACTCTTCTCCTTTCTCTTACAGTATGCAGTCCTCTTTTTACTGGGTTTATTTGTGCTGGTCCATCGAGAGTAGCCCGCTGCACTGAAGTTCGCAGTGAAGATGCCATGTTTTTGTAGGTGAACGTTTTAAGTAGATGCTGGTCCGAAGTGCGGGGAGGAAGAAGAAAACATACATTTCAAAGCTTCTTGCCAATTTGGGTTTGTTTTGTTTTTTTACTGCGTGAGGATGAATGTTATCACAGTATTTCCAATGGTTTGTCACATTTTAGCATTTTTGTACATCAGTGAGTTTTTTATATTAAAAATTTAAGCCAAACTGTTTGTGTTTGTCCTTTGAAGCTGAGTTTCCTCTCAAAGTACTGTAGAGCAGTTCAATATTTCTATGTTTCTGTAAATCACACTGAGGTAAAAAGCTTAAGAATCCCGAGGTGTTATGGCCAGAAGATAGCAAAATATTAACTTTTGCACTGCTGAAAGAAATGATGTCTGAGAAATGCACTGGCTGCCACAAGTGTTCAGTGTGACATGAGGTAACAGAATAATTTGGATGGCAAATACCCACAGCTTTGGGGCAGGGACTGTGTAAAAAAGTAGGAAGCAAAAGGTGAATTTGCTTCTGTCTTGGAAATAGAAATTGGATCCCTTGTGGTCTTCACAGTTGGCTTTTTTTGCAGCTCCCCTGAAAGCTTCAGTGTCCTGATATCTGAAAGGAGAAAGTCCTCGTCCCACCTGCAACAGCTTTTTTTCTTTTTTTTTCCCTTTTTTTTTCTTTTTCTGGGATTTTCAATCTGGAAAGTGATTCTGCTTGTGTGGTTGTGTCAGAAGAGGGCCTGAGGTACAGGTGCAGGGCAGAGGCTCAGCAGTTAACTGCTTTTGTATCAGTTTTACTACTTGAACCAAGAGAGTCACGCCTATAGCTTACCTCCCTGGTGTCTACCCTGACTCATGCCACTTTGCTTCCCCTTGCTGGGGTGCATCTTCACAGGAGCACTCGCTGAGAGCTTAGTGCTGTTGCTTCCTCCTGCTAATGCGGCACAACTCTCGTGCACAGCCAGCTAACCTGGTATCTCTCTAGGAAGGCTTCTCCATCGCCACCACCTCCTCCACATCTGTTCTTCCCCTGGATAACAGCAAGCTCAAGATCTCCTGATCTTGCAGGACCCATGGACAAGCCAACACAGTTCCTTGAGGTGCATTTTGCTGCATTTTTTTATTGACTTCATTGCCTGCTCCAAGACTGCACGTCCAAAAAGGATTGTTAAATATGTTTACTGCTGCCATATGCACAGGCTGCATAGGATGAAAGCAAACGGGAAGGACAAGAACAAAACTCAGCAGGGTGTTAGTGATGTATTTACATAGTTTCTTGCCTATGCATCTTGTTGTGCTTCAGGCTTGCCCTGTCTGTGGAGGTAGATCGTGCTGTTGGGTCAACAGCCACCCAGCTCCATCAGCTGACAGCTCTGCTGCTTTATTTAATGCTCAGTGGCTGTGCTGAGGA
>JAUBNY010001105.1:1062843-1077227 GCA_032275445.1 Crypturellus soui | reverse complement strand
GCCCGGGTTAATGGCGGGGCCGGGGCTCCGCTCGGCGCGGCCGGCAGCGCCTTTCAGCTGGTGTAATGGAGGGGAAAACGCGGCCCGCGGCTCCCCCGCTCCGCGCCGCCCTTTGTTCCGCGGCGGGGCCGCCCCCCGAGGCGCCGGCCGGGGCCGCGCTGCCCTCCGCGGCGGGCGGAGCAGCTTCTCCCCTCTGCGCCCTCGGGCCTAGGGAGCCGTCTGGAGCGGCCGGTGCCCCCGGCCAGCCCTGCTCCCCCGGCAGCGCCTCTCGCTCTCCCTCTCCTTCCCTCCCTGCGCCCAGCAGGAGCAGCCAGGGCCCTCCCGCCTGCCCCTGCTGCCGCAGCCTGGCACCGGGAGCCCAGCTCCCCTCCGGCCCTGCTTGGGCCAGGCGATTTGGCCTCTGCCTTTGCTCCTCGCGCCTGGCCGAAGGGCTCTGCTCCTGCCCCAGGTACCGCCAAGGGCACTCGGTCTCACTGCCAGCTCCGCAAAGTCCTGTCTGCACTTCAGCCAGGCGGCAAGCCCGGCTGTGCCCTGCCAGCCCCGGCCAGGCACAAGTTCCCCCTCCAGGCAGCAGCAGGTTAAAACACCCCTCGTGTCCCTCAGTGCAGCAGGGAAGGGCTGGACGTTCCCAAGCGGCTGCGCTTGGAGCGCTGGCGCAGCCACCAAACATGGCTCTTGCTTCTTCCTTCTTTCCGAACGGAGATTAGCTGGCTCTCTTTTGGGGTAATTTAACATGTTGAACACAACTACTACTAAGAACAAAAGCTCCAATTTCCCAAAGGCAATTCCTCATTCCCATCTTCTCCACATGCCTTTTCACTTAGCTGGGGGCTAAGCGCATCTGTCTCCTCTGAACCCCAACACAAGGGACCTGGGGGCGCAGTGTGAAACGATGCTCCCAACTTTGCTTCTCCAGCTGCGCTTGTGTGAGAGGGGCACGTGCTGCTTGGGCTCCAGTCCCCCTTTCTAGAGCTGCTTTTCTGCATGACTCTGCAGAAGACAGGTCAGTGCCCAGCGTGCAGGCGCCCTGCTCCGGCGCGAGGGAGCACAGCCCTGCCGGGGCGGCTGCCTGTGGACATCCCCATCTTGTGGCAGGAGGGACCCGGAGCCGCTGCTCACGGAGGAGCCGGCGCCGCTGCCCGGGGAGGCCGCGCCAGGGCCTGCGCACGCCGCGCGGGAAAGCACTGCGCCCGGCAGAGGTTCGGGCGTCAAAAAGAGACTTGCCACCAATTCAGAATATACTTTATCACCAACTAGGAAACAATATTTGTTAATTTAAGACTTCTCCATTCCGCTGGTATTTTACCAAGTGTATTTCTGAGCAAGTCGTCCAGCAGGAGTCCTAGATGCTGCAATCAACTGGAAATGTGGAGTACAGGGAGCTCAGCAGCAGCTCTGGGAGATGCGCAGCGACAGGGCTAGGCTGTGAGGAGCGAGTTCGGGCTGGTTTGGTGACAAGGTACCTCTGCAGAAGCTCCTCAGCTTTTACAGACTGCACATGGCTGCACCCGCGGCCCAGCCTGTCCCTGCGCCATGCAGAGGCATCCCGGATCTGGGCAGAGCTGCATGTAGTACTAGATCTATTTCAAATAAACTTGTAAAGTTGGTGCCAAGCACCACAGCTAAACATGAGAGAGGAATTAGTGTTGACTGGGAATATTTACATCAGACTAGGTGTGGGGCCCGTGGGAGACCCGGAGCACCAGGCACCCTGGTGCAGCCAAACAACACTGTTCTGTAGCTTTCTTCCTGGAAAAGGAAAACTGCTGTGCCACACTCAGCAGTACATATTCACTGTTATTCTAATACTATTTTTATTTAGTAGATGAGGTGATAAAATTAAGGATAGTTCAAAGAGCAAAGGTTCCTCTGTAGTCAGGGCTTGATGGAAAACTCACATCCTGACTCTGTTCTTGCCAGATTCAGAATCACTTTTGCTTCCTTGGATCCTGAAATATCTCATTATTTAGAGAACAGGTTAAAGCTGAGCTGCTACTTGCAACCCTAGGGCTTGTTTTGTTGCATAGGAACACGAACAGATCCCAGTTTTTCAGGTGAAGATTTTGATGCACATCCTCCTAAATCATTGCCGTCTCAACTCTGGGCGGGTTTGAAGCATTTAAGGCAACACTGACAGGCCTTTTCCGTGTCTAAAACCTGAAAGTCTACGAGTGAATTTTAAAAGCGAGTGCCGCCTTCCTTTGCGTCTCCATGCTGCTCTTGCCATGGGCAGAAGCGCCGCAGTGACTCCCTGCGCTCCGGGCAGGGGAGCTCCGCTCTGGACCTCGTCCCAGCCCAGGAAAGCTGCCGGCCGCGCGCCCACGGGGCCTCCTGCCCTCCCGCGGGCGGGTGCCTCCCGGGCACGGGGCTGCTCACCCAGCAGGGCCCTGCGCGGCTTTTTAAATCCTAGGTGTGCAGAAACACCCTGAGAAGTTTGAGGCTTCAGGTTCTTTCTCTGCACCTATTAAACACGCTGTTTTTTTTGCAGGCCTTGCTCTGTAACGTGCCATGCCGTTTTCAAAGTTTGGGAAAGGCTCAGGTTTGCACGGCAGCCGCTGTGCATGCTGCAAAATGGCTTTTTATAGCAGCTGTGAGCATTTATTGTTATGGGCACCTGCATGGTATGAATATTTTTAAAAAGTGTTTTTAATGCGTGCCTTTCAGCATTCATGTTTATTCTATAGGGCTGAACACCTCTGATAAATAGTATGTATAAAGTAAGACTGTAAAGATGTGCGTATCTATGAGATGTACGCAATTGTAATGAATCACTAATAATGGAAAATTAAAAAAAAAATCTGTTTATATGCTTAAGAAATTGATCAATAATTCACATTTTAAAGCTCCCCAAATACTGTATTTTTTTCTGATTTTTTTTGATGCAACATAAAACCGGAAATAGTGGTGGTATTCTTTCTACTTGTAATGCAAAACTGCTAGAATATTAAAAGGAAGTTGCAAATATCGGTGAAGAGAAATAAATAAATGGCAGATCATCAAAGCTAATTTTCTAATATATACATGTTATTTTTTTAAGCCTAAAAAACCCCTAAATTTAAGCCTAAAAAAGGATTTAAGCCTAATCCTTAATGTTGTTTTAAGAGTTTTTCTGTAGTTTACTGCATGCACATTTTTTTTTTGTCCATGGGAATATATTGGTTGCCTTTCAACATTATTAAAATTATTAAATAATATTAAATGCTTCTTGTTCCTATACATCCTGCAGGGTCATTACAGCTGGTTTATGCAGATATGTCAAGCAGGCTGGTTCAGGGATTTCAGAGAAATAACAAAATTGATCATTCAAACCAGTATTTCCAAATACTTTTTTTTTTTTTAAGTAAATATAATTATGCAAGTAATTGAAAAGGTGTATTTTTTCATTCGGCATGTCACTGATCCGTTGTGTTAACAGCTTTATTTCTTTAGCTAGTCAAATTATAGTCATAATTGCTGTCTGGTACCACAAACTTTATTTCTTTTATAGTGTTTCGTTTAATGGTCTCTCCTGTGCTCTACAGGGTTTACATTGATGGAGGAAATAATTATAATTTTAACTGGTCTGTTCCATCGAGATTTAAGTGGTCTGCATTGTGTAGCTTTCTTTGTACATTACAATGCAATTTCTAGCGATACAAAGTACATTAAAACACTTTACAGAGTTGAGGACAGCTCCTGTCCTACAGGCTGCAAGTGGGGGACAGGCTGTGTAAAGCTGCAGGAGAGAAAAAAGGAAGCAGAGCTGACATTTTAAAAGCCATAAAGAGGCAGGTGAGGGTCCTCGCAGCCGCTTATTGTACGGGAAAAATAGAAGATGCCGCGATGGCGGGAAGGCAAGTGGGATTTGTGCCAGGACAATACGTGCCATGGCATGTTATTTTAATTGCTGCACTCGCATGAACTGCAAACAATGTTGGTCACAGAGCAGTAGATTTACACGCCTTTTCCTCTTGTTGCCTTAAGCTTTAAGCTGCAATGAAAACGATGGTGACCACCTGGATAGAGACCAGCAATACCCCAGCAATCAGAAAACAAAGCGCATGAGGACGTCGTTCAAACACCACCAGTTGCGGACAATGAAGTCGTACTTTGCCATTAACCACAATCCCGACGCCAAGGACTTGAAACAGCTAGCTCAGAAAACCGGCCTGACCAAGAGAGTTCTTCAGGTAAGAGCAGAGCCTTTGCTCTCAAAACATAAATAAAGTGGCAGCTTTAGATTTGAAACACTGGATTTTGCCCACGCTCCAGATTTTCTTAATTCTTGATACCTTTTGCAAGACTCTAGTTAAATTCTAAATAGTGCAAGAAAAGTTGTTTCTCTTCAGCTTTCCAAAAGTAGCCCTCTTGGCTTCTCACATTTTCATGGCAGCTGTGGAGGTTCGAGGCCCTACTTGTTTGTCCAAAGTGAGTTAATTTTGGTCCATATTTTAGCTTCCAATCCATAAGAAAAGGTAAAATATTTTTATTAATGTGTTCATTGTAATTAGAGAACACTTAGATTAGAAATTACTACGAGTGGTTGCCTTCACAAGAAATTAAATAGAAATCTGGATTTATTTTATCCGGCTAGGGAAGACGATATTCTTTTTGCAGCTGAAGGGTACATAAAGTTGTTTTTTCAAAGCTTTTTTTTTTATTCATGGTTTAGTAATTTAGAATGAAAGGGGAGAGCATTTTGAAAAGACTTTTGCCGAAATCTGGATTTTTCTCACTTCAAGGATATGCACTCGAATTATTACAGGAAGAAAAAGTGAGAATATTAGTTGATACAGCTCTGTTTTAATTTATAGTCATGATTCAGGAAGTCAAATTTTAATTGGCACTTATCCAGATAACCATAACCAGACGTAAATTGGGACATGTGGGAGCGATGGCATGCCAGAATCTCCTACTGAAACCTTTACATGAATCCTCGTTGTAGGAAGATGGTTCATGGATTTTGCAGGGACAGCTGGGGTTCAGCGGCAGGGCCCTGGGAGGGGGTCGTGGGCAGCTCTCCCCAATTCGTAGGCCAGCGGAAGGCAGTAGATGAAAAAATACTGAATCTATTCCCTGAAGAGAGTTTGAATTTTACAATGTTCATACCTAACAGAAAGAGGAATAAAGATTTTGTAGGATTCCCAGTAAAAATCACAAAAACAAAAGGAAGCATTTTTGTCTCTTGGCTATCTCCTCTGCAGCTTGCTGTTAATTATTCTAATGATGGTAGTTTGGGGGAGGTGGGATGTATAATTGGTGTGCATGTCCTAAGACTAGATGTAGCATCTCTCAGAGCAGCTCTCTATCCGTGTGCGTGGAGAGAATTTTTCTGCATTTATTTATCTTTATTTTGACACTTCTTTGTTTCATCCTTAGAGTGTAGACACAGTTTAGAATGATCTCTTCTGTCCATTACAGTACATTCATACTTGATTTGTCTGAGCAATTTTCCATACCGTGCTAAGAAAGCAGATCAGTGCCCACAAAATATCTTTTTCTTGATCATCCTTCTGTTCTCTCTTCCCACCCTGCATCAGTTTGGACTTCCATCCCTCCTTCTCTCTTCTTCTAATCATCTGCCTTTCCATCTCTTGTCCACATTATTTTCTCTGTTCCTTTCTTCCTTCCTTTTTACAATGTATTTTCTCATCTCCAAAATTTTGCTCCATGTCTCCGTAACAGTCCAGTCCTCGTTCAGTTTCTTTATTGCTTCCATTTCCACTGCATCTTGCAGTGTATTAGCCCCTCCGTGCATTCTGGAGGGCTTAATGCTTCTTTTATTTTGTAGTAATCTTTTGCAATTCTGCTAAACGTTTTTGATATTTTTGGTAATTAGTGTTTCACTACTTCTGCTTCCGCAGTGAAGTAGTCCTTTATCCCTGGGCTGCTTTAGCCGAAGAGTGGTGGAAGGTGGTAGCTCGTGGTGAGGATTGCGCTCAGAGGATGGTGCTGTTGGAGGCACCTCAAGAAAACGCCTCAGAGTGATGCTTTGCCTAGGATCACCCTGATGAGTTTTCCTGGCTATATATATATATATATATTTTTTTTTTTGGTCTTTTTGTTTGAAAATTAATTTGACCCACAAAACAAACATACAAGCAAACCTGCTTTTTGTATTTCCAGGCTGTCAGACGAAATAGTATAGGTTTCTGAAGCCACTGAGGCAATTTTTCAAACCCCAAAGTTCATCTATACTCGTTTGAAGGTTGGGGAAAACTCTGCCTGATGTTGGTTATTGAGATAGTGTCACCTGTAAGTTCTTCTGAGACGCAGAGGTTGGCACTGCATCTGTGTCATTTATGAACACGCTGTGATTCACTGACACTGTTCATCTCAAGCAGCACCCTCAGTGTCAACCCATCTTGCACATGATGGCACATGGACTGCCAAACATCTGTGCATACATCCCAGTAGTAAGAAATTCTCTATTTTACTATTAGGCATGTTTGTAAGCTGTTGTATTTTTGATACGTTCAGGTCTTAGTTCTGCTGATGAAAGACAATGTTTCTTTATGTATCCTCAATAGAATATATTTTAATAAAAAATACCAGAGAGCAGGTGAAGACAAAGACAGATGTCTCTTGCACCGAGCCCAGGGAGCTTCGCAAACGTCTGCAGCGGAGTTACCAGCGCTTTTGGAAAGAGATCTAGTGCCCTTGCTATGGAGACAGTCCCACAAAACATGGAAAGGGGTAGTTTGTTGGTGGCTGAGAGGAGAATTTGGCCCAGTTCTTCGTGATGTGCGATATCAGGCTTGGAAAATGTGACTCCTCTCTTGGCTGTACATGCAATTAGTCATCAGCCACCCATGTCCAGGAGCAGAACGGCAGGGAAATGTCACATACTGCTCCATAAATTACATTTCCTTTAGTAGCTTTGTAATGAAGCCTATTTTCTTTAAGTAGCAACATTAGAATCACAGTAAGTCTATTTATATTTGTGCCCCGTATTTTTATTTATTTTCACTCACATTTAACTTTGTGTTTGCAAATTGATTTGTATACCTCTTGTAGTGCAGCCGGGAGCACATGCCTATTATGGTAAGCTTGCAATTAAAGTAACCGGCTAATTGTGAGCTGACTAATTGGCGCAAATATTATTCTTTGCGAACTGGTCTTTCCTACTCCGAGTTCAGAAAGGGAAGGTGGGAGCAGGGAGCCCTAGAAGCTGTGGTTTGCCAGCCGCAGGTACGTCCGGGGGGCGCTCCTCTCCCCGGGACTTTGGAATGTCCCTGTGGTGGCAGCAGCAGCTCGGCGACGTGACGGCTCCCGTTCCGTGGGCACCGCGGGCGCTGGGCCGAGCGGCTCCGCGGGACATTCCTGCGGGAGCGCTGCCGCCCGCGCTGCGCCCTGGGGCTGCTCAGCAGCCGGCAGCGAGCACGGAGCTCCGCACAGCGGTGCCGGTCCCCGCGCTCCGGCCAGCAGAGCTCTGGGAGCCGCAGCCCTTTCCTGAGGCCGCATCCACAGCGTCCCCTCCAGTCCTGTGCCAGCCGCACCAGCAATGGCCAGAACGGGGCAGTGAGAGCAGTGAGAGCGTGCGTGCAGGGAATGCACAAGGTTTGCTTTGTGCTGCAACAGCCACTCCGCCTCTATCTGCATTCCTCCCCGTATTATTTAGTAAAATTCAGAAAAGCTAAATGTCTCCCAGGTAGCTGCGTGAATTAACAAAATTGTGCTTAAAAATTCCCTTCTAGCTCAAGCTATGTATATTACTAATATTTTGTAGTTGCAACAATGGAGACGATAAACAAAAATTGAAATGACCTTAGGCCGTTACGTAGGCTTATTCATGGCAGTACCTGAGTCCTTTGCAGTACTTAGTGCATTTGTTTTCAGAACTTTCCTGTCCTGTAGCAGATGTTATTTTATCCCCGTTTCACAGCTGGGGAGGTGAGGCACAGAGAGCCAAGCTGGCTGTGCAGAGCCCTGCAGAATTGCTCCGTACCCCGTTAGCCGCAGGGTCCTTCTGCCTGGTGGCTGAGTTCCCGGCTGCAGACGGTCAGCTCTAGCCAGGGTCTAGCGGAGTCAATGGTTGGTCTTGCAGCTGCTTTTATTTTTCAGAGAGAGATTTGTTCCATATTTTTCTTGTTGGATTTGAAATAGCTCAGCCCTATGATACAGTTGGACAGAAAAACATAAGTACTTCCCCCTGATTTTGTCTGCTCTTCAGTACTGAAGACCAGATTCCTAATTGTGCAATTGATGTGAGATAAGTCCTTCTGGAAGGATTCTTCCAGCTCCGTATATTTGGGTCGTTACTCCTTGCTTCGATGCGGGTGCAGGGCCGGTCAGGGGGCGGCTGCGCTGGCCCCGCTGCCTTGCACCGCGCCGAGAGCAGCGGGGCCGGAGGGGCCAGCTGCGTCCCTGCCCCGAGAGCAGCGCTCTCCATTCCTGCAGGTCTCTTTGGTGCAAAGGCTGCGCTGAAAACTTTCGTATCCTAAATGCATACCAGAGTACTGCAGTTGTGATCATTATTTTATGTGATTCCTTTCTAATTTAAAGGAAAATATTTTCAGAATTTAATCAATATTTAGATGTCTTTTCAGTAATAACACAAATATTTATGCTGGACCACTTTAAAGATCTATATGACTGTTAGCCACTTAATATCTGGGGCTCTTCCACATATGAATATATATATGTATATATTTATGAGCATAAGTGTAGAATTACTGTGCTAGTGTATATATGTGTGTATATGCAGTTAGGCTAGAGACTGCTTTGCTGTAATTGCGAGTTAAGAGTGGTGTCCGTGTCCGTACGCGTCAGCAGCGACCGTCTCTGAGCTCCTCATTGCGCTCCGCATCTGTTATGGCTAATGGCAAGGGGTGAAGATCCTGGGCAGGGCGCGGGCTGCGTCCGAGTTGGGGTTAGGGTTTCTGCACAGACCGCCTGGCTGTGCAGCGGCAACACGAGCTCCGCGCGGCTGCCCCGTGCCCGCCGTGCGGGGCCGTGACACAGCGCAGGGTGTGAGCACAGTGGTTTTCACCCCTTTCGCCCCTTTCTGCAGCAGAGCACGGGCCGGGAGTCCCGGTGCATCCGCAGTGGAAAGACTTGCTCATATTCCTGAAAGCAGCCGGCGTGGGGACGTGGTGATCCGCACAGGTCGCTTGCCAGGATAGTAGCAATGACACAAGCCCTGCCGATACCGCAGCCCCGCCACTTGCCAGCCTAGATCCGTACAGTAGCTGGTACCGACATACAAGAGGTTGAACGTAGAGTATTCAATGACATTTTGATATTTAGGTAGTATATTATACCTGTGTTTCATACAAGTTTCACAACACATTTAGTTATATCTGCTTTCAAATACGTCAGACGTATATTTTATCTTTAAACAAATTCTGTAGGCAGTGGAGAGCACTATTAACTTGGACCTAAACCTTGATTTAATTGGAGAAGATGAAGTCATAGCTTTTGTCCTTTGTTCAGAGTCAGATAATGAAGAGATAATGCAAGAAGTAGCAATCCTGGAAAAATATTTCTGTCTGTGGATATCATTTTGTCTGAGATAACAATTTTAAATGAGCTTTGAGTCTTTAATGCTATTCAAATCTCTACCTTCATCACAGTACTTAGAAAGTATAAAAAAGGCGATTGGGGTAAGCGATGGGCACTGAAGCATTTGAGAAGGAAGGGATAGGAAAGAGCGAGGGAGAGGGGCAGGGGCTCTGGAAGGTGAAGTCGCTGCTGAGGGGCTGCGCGAGGCCCTTGCCCAGGAGCCCTGGGCCCGCAGCGGGCAGGGTGCTCCGGCAGCGCTGGGCACCTCCTGCCTCTCGTGGGAGCTGCAGCCTTGTGAAACTCGTTATTTGGTCGGCGTCAGATGCTTGGGTCCTTGCCCCGGCCTACAAATACTCCTGGCAGTGAGGGCTCCACGGATGCCAGATCCCGAGGGGTCCTTCTGCGCAGCCGGCAGGGACAGGCTCCGCTCCTGCCCCGCGCTGCCGGCACTCCGCTCGCTCCGAGCTGCAGGGCAGGGGATGGCTGGGCAGGGACGGCGGGGTCGCGTCTCGAGGCTGGGGCTCTGCTCCTAATGTTACCGGGAAGAGCGCTGGTGAATTTGTGAATATGCTTTTGCTTTTTTCATTTCTTTATTTTATTTTTTTCTCAACACTGCAGCTTTTTAAATGCTTCCCTGTTATATTAAACTATTTCAGGTTTGGTTTCAAAATGCCCGAGCCAAATTCAGACGGAACCTCTTACGTCAAGAAAACACAGGGGTGGATAAGACTTCAGATTCAACACTCCAAGCAGGAACCCCGTCAGGTCCTGCCTCAGAAATATCCAATGCCTCCATGAGTCCATCCAGCACTCCCACTACCCTAACGGACTTGACTAATCCTACCATGCCTACTGTGACATCTGTCTTGACGTCGGTGCCCGGAAGTCTTGAGGTTCACGAATCTCGAAGTCCTTCACAGACAACTCTTACAAACCTTTTCTGATGACTCTTTCTCCGTAATTTCTTTAAAAAAGAAATTATTCTTAGTTGAAATTCCAAGTGTATTTTAATAGAGGCTTTGAGCAACTGACTAACCACAATTAGGATCTCTCCTAAAAACAGAAGGAAATGTAGTGTTCTGGTATTATGGAGTATGGACTGAAGAATAACTTGGAAGATCTATTGCAACACAACATTTGTGTAACTGTACAGTTTTGTGGACTGAGCAAGGGAAACAGCAATTAATTTAAGTTGGCTAAAGCTTCTGTATTTTCAAAGACTGCCATGTGCCTTATATACTGTTTTATCTACTTTGGATTCCATGTCTACTTCTCTCTTTTTCTCTCTGTATATTTATGACCAGGGCAAAAATGTTAAGAGTTTGTTACTTTGAATAGTCCTAAGCCTTTCATTGGTTGCTTTGTTGTTTTAGAATTTTAAGGTCAAAGTCTGTTCGAATACCAGAATTTGTAAAATCTAACCAGTAATAAAACCACTTATGGAAACTACTTGGTAATGGCTGCAGTTACATTTAACATTAATTTTGCAATTGAGATAGACTGATTGTATTTAAATGGATTAGAAATCACAGTTCAAATGCAGTATCTGCCTAAGATGAACTCGAGTGTGTTGTAAACCTGCCTCCTGTTCCGAAGTGTATGTGGGTGAGGAATCCAGCTCGTACAACAGTCTAGGTATTTCCCTTATAGAGAAATAAATAATTATTAGTTGCAGGTAGAAATGATCCAGTAATGTTAAAATCCAGGCAGACAACCTGCTTGTAGCTGTGTTGCTGCAATGAAACTTGGCTTCAGGTGGCGTCCGTGAGAGCGGCGCTGCGCGGCCGGCGAGCGGGTGCCCGGGGCCGCCGGCGACGCTCGCGGTGCTGTCCCTAAGGAGCAGAGGGAGGCGTCTCAGGTTGGTTTGTGACGTTGGTGGGCAAAGAGGAGACAAAATCACGGCTAACAGTTCTTTTGTAATGCTTCGAAGGAATAAAAAGCTAGGGAGGAATACGGTATTATTGATCCTAATGGAAGTAGTTGTTCCTTTAACTATTTTGGACCTTTCGAATTAACTTAATTCATTCTCCAGATAAAATGTGTGCAGAATTTCACTGATGCTTAGAGCTTTTCCCTATCACTTTTAAAGATGCTTTTCTGTAATTAAAGAAATAATGAGTATACCTCAACATACCTTAGAAGAATGAGTGCACCCCACGCTGTTTGCCCTGTGGTTTTATAGACTGTGATACATAATCTGGGTATGGCTGCTCCTTTTCAAACCTGTTACAATTGGACTTTCCATCCAGAACGTTAGGTTGTAAGTGGCTAGCTCTGTATACCTGACGTGTCATTCCCTCTGGATCAAAATTGTTTAGAGATTATTCCAGATAAACAGCAGGATAGGTGCCAAGAATTCAGGTCCTTTGCCCTTCTCAGTGCACTGAAGATGATTTATTAGGCCAGGCTCCGTGGAAACAATGTTTTGGTTTAAAAATGCTATATTTATTCAGCTTTCTCAGCTGAAAATTTACCATTCCCGTGCATGCCAAATTCCTAGGGAGATCAGTGAGGGATCTTAGTGTCTGAGGGCTGTGGGATAGAAATGCTGACATAATTAGGTCATTTATTAACCTTTTTTTTCCACACTTCAGCTTTAAAAGAGTTGGGGCAAACTCTCTGAGAAGCGAGGTAGCCCTTCAAGACCTGCCCCGTCCCTAAGGGCTGTGGAAGGGACGTGTCCCCCGCAGCAGGTGGGCTGGCATAGCGTAGGCTTTTAAGTTTATGCACTATGATGACATTAAAAACATCAGGTTGAATTAATAACCTTTGCTAGTTTGTCCAGGACATCTTTTCCTCGTAACATTAGTGTCCGGCAGGGAAGCCGTCCTGGCTAGGGACGGTGAGGAGGGCACAGCGCCGTTCAACGCTGTTCCGCCGCGGCTGCTCTGCTGTGCGTGTTGCTTTGTTCTTTGTCACTTACCTTGGAGATCTTGTTTTTATGACATGTTAGGTGGATCTTTTCTTGATTTAAAAGGCAATGTTGGTCCAATGTTAAATGGATGCTGCCCATAATTAAAAATCCTGTGTATTGACTTGTAACCAGATAGATTTTGAAAACTGAATCCTGAATTCCTAAGTGTTATGGCAAATGTAGCTGATAACAATTCAAATGGTTCTTTAAAATTGCAGTGCTATGATCTGTGGTCTTGTATTTTAACTACCTGAATCCACGTGGGTGGAAATACCTTTCAAATCAGTTCTCAATATTGCCTTTTCAAGTAACTGAAATCATGGAGGGGAGTACTCTAATGTTAATATTATCTGAAACCTATAAAAGACAATTAGATGAATTGTCTGGTTTAATCAAATCAGGGATTTTGCATATAAATAAGAGACAATATTCTATGTAGGGCCTTTATGTAGGTGCATTAGGATTCACTCACTGGCTCCAATGACCTATGTTGTCCCCATGACTGTTTCAATCCTGTGGTATTGTTTGGTTGTTTAGAGCTTGTTGGTTTTGAATGCTGTACATTTTTTTACTACTGCAATCCTAATGTTTCTTCACATACTTGTACAGTTCCACATTTGATGTATTAGTCTGAAATTCTGTTAAAAACATGAACAAAAATGGAAATGATATTTCTTTGGAAGTGTATTTTTAATGTATATCTAATTTGAACTAGTTGAACATACTTCTTTACATTTTGCATGATAGGTGTGTAGTTCATTTTTTAAATATGAAAGAGACTTAAGAGTAACTTAGATTGAGAATATAATGAAACCTATACAAATATGGAAAATACATACAATGATTTGCTACTTTTTGACTCAAGAAGCTTTTTGAAATACACTTTATCTAGTTTATTTACGATAATGCAGATATCTTGTCTTTGAGTTCATCCGTAATACAGAATATAAAAGGGATTATGCGTTAGAAAATCTTTCAAGTGCCCTTGCTTTTCGGCAGCCAGACGACGAGGAGAGTTTGATCTGAAGAGTGCTGGAAAAATAAATTTCGATCTATACTGGAGAGGGAGAGCGTTGCTGTAAAAGACATGTAATCACAGTTTAAAATTTCTTGATACAATTAATAGCTGTGTTGCATTAAACTTTTTTTTTTTTAATTCAAATTATATAATGTGGGGGGAGAAGACCAAGAATGTAATATTTTTGACTTCTGGTCACTATTAGAAAGGCTCCTGATGTCTACCCTGAGTACAGTGGGAAGAGATTAGCCCGCCTGTTTTCAGGATATTCCTTTGCCTTTTGTTTCCTTTCCGTCTTTGTAACCTTGGTTCCTGCACAGAGCACCCTGCCAACTGCTGGCAAAAGGCTCGTCCTGCCCTTGCGGGAGGAGCGGACGATCTCTTGATCGTTGTCCAGCCCCGCGTTGGTGAGCTCCCACCCGCAGGTGTTCTGCACCGGACTGCGAATCGCCCTTCCTTGGCAGCAAGAACTGATAGGCCAAAAGATGGGTCTTTTTTTTCCTGCAACTGTTCCCTCTCTCCACCCAGCCCTTGATACTAATTAACCGTGAGTTTGTTCCCCCGTTGAGCCTGGTAGAAGCAGAGTTGTGCTGGCCCAGAACCCAGTGTTTAAAAGAATGGACAAAAGGATTCCCAGGCCTCCCGCACCCCCGGCCGCACCAGTACAATGTGGGCAGTTCTTCCTGGCCTAACGGCTGGACTCTTCCGCAAACGGGTCGGTACACGTGCCCACGCTGCCTTGCTGGAGCACAGCACAGTGCTGGTAACGTGCAGACTGGTGGCAATAAATTCAGACCTAGCAATGTCATTTAGCATGCTAATGCCTTGCACTGTGCAAATTATAATTATTTCCTAGAGAATTCTGTTTCAGTGGAAATTCTTCTATTGTTAGAAAAGGCACGTGTCTGTATATATTTTTACATTATATCAGTTTATTAGATTGTAAGATCCATCACTTAACAGAAAGTA
>JAUBNY010001105.1:978602-990134 GCA_032275445.1 Crypturellus soui | reverse complement strand
AGAACGGCTTTTCCTGGATGCGGAGATGCAGGAGGAGCAGGAGCGGCGGGGTTTGGGTTCGGGGCAGTGGTGGCACCGGTGCAAAACTGCTGCTTTCTGCCCTGCGCGGCGCAGCCCGGCCTCGCCGCCGCTCCGAGCAGCGCGGGCGTTTGCTCCCTGTCAAAGGAGAAAATCTGCTCTTGCAAACCAGCAGTGCTGAGGGCTATTAAACCCTTTATGTTCCTGAGATATTTTCTCTTTTTCCCTCCAGATGGCAGCTCTTCAGAGTCCTTTCTATGGAGATAAGATGAACCTGTTTTCTCTTTGCCAAAAAATAGAGCAATGTGACTACCCGCCCCTTCCGGCTGAACATTACTCTGAAAAGGTAAATGGGGGATTCTGCAGGCGCCGGCGGAGCGTCCCGTGTCCCAGAGCGGCTCTGCTCTCCCGCTCCCTCGGGGCTGCCCCGCGCCCTGCGAGCGGGTTCGGAGCCGTCGCGCCCCAGGTACCGCACGGGGCAGCGTCGTGACGGAGCAGAGCCCTGTGCTCGTCCAGGACGAATCCCGAACGGATGCAGGTGACTGCGGGAGGGCTCTGGAGCGGGTCCTGCGCCGGGCCGGGTCGAGGCCCCAGCCGGGGCCGTCCGTGCTGGCGGGGAGCGCTCGCTGCTGCACGGGGCTCTGCTTGCAGCCTGCGCGGTCATGCTTTTAATTACCATTAAAATAATTGGCACCGTGGCTGCCGGGAGGATGTGAGAAGATCAGAGGCTCAAGGCTGTTTCTCCGCAGGCCTCGGGGAGCCGAGCAGCTTTTGGTGTCTGTATAATTAAAAGCTGCGATCTTTCATGTGCACAATAAAGAGGGCTGGGAGGTGGGGAGGCTTCCGACCTTCCGCATTTTATTTATTAGAAGTAATCGATGACCAGTGTCTGCGCGGAGCTCTGCTAGGAACCGCTGCTGGCTTGGACAGCCGGGCTCGGGCGTCCTGCATCTCCGGGTCCAGATGGGCCGGTCGGGTTTTGTGGGAGCAAAGCCCCAGCTGCAGCGATGCCCAGGCTGCAGCAGTGCCCTGGCTGCAGCGCTGTCCCGGCTGCAGCACTGTCCCGGCTGCAGCATTTCCCCTGGCTGCAGCAGTGCCCTGGCTGCAGCGCTGCCCCGGCTGCGGCACTGCCCTGGCTGCAGCATTGCACCGGCTGCAGCACTGCCCCGGCTGCAGCGCGGCCCCGGCTGCAGCACTGCCCCAGCTGCGGCACAGCCGCTCCGCGCGGCCGGGTCCGGCGTTCCCGGGGCTGTGTCCGACTGACCCTTTTCGTGTCTTTCAGCTGCGGGAGCTGGTCAGCATGTGCATATACCCCGACCCGGATCAGAGACCCGACATTGGTTACGTGCACCAAATAGCAAAACAAATGCACGTTTGGACCTCCAGCACCTGAGCCCCGCGCCGCGCTCCGAGCCAGCACAGCTTAGTCTTACTTGAAGTTTTTTTTTTCTCAGATGAAACCGACTGGTGCCTGGTCAGCCGAGCGGGAGGGTTGAGCACCCGTAGCCGGATGCTCCATTATTTCTGCAGGTTCTTTGGCAAGGACTCTAAGGTGGTCATGCTTTAACGTGACGATTCTGTGAGGTATTGCAAGTGATTTTATTATTTTTTTTTTTTTAAGCCAATAACATGTTACAGATGTAGATCATTTAAGGGTCCTTTCTTAAAACTGTCGTGTGTAATCTAGGGTAGATTATATAAACAAGGGCGTCTTGGATACCCCTTCTATTTTAACTGTAATGTGAAATATTGAAATAATTCCTTCAGTGAAATCACTTTATACTAATGTAAGAATTGCCATAGATTTTTTTTGTGTAATTTGTATAACTGCTACTTTGCCTCTTCTGCAAATGGTTAATAGCAAATTCAATTTTTACTTCATATCATCTTTGAAAGCATCCATGTTTTTATTAATTCCCTCCTCTTCAGATGTAGGCATTGGGAAGGGTGTTGGGGTGAGGGAAACGTATTTGTTTCAAGGTTTCTTTTTTTCTTTTTAAACTGAAAAGTTAGAGTGAGTAATTTGCTGATGCATTTACATTTATCTGTTCATTTGGCTACAGCCAATGAGTTTAGTGTATACCGGGGGAAAAACAAAGCAACGAGCATTGCTTCTGCAAGTCACTTCTCTTTAGACTTGTTTTCTCACTTGGTATGAATTTTTTTTTTTTTTTAGGCTAAAAGTTCTTATTAAAACAGTGTTACTCTGAGAAGCCAGCTGTATTTTGGGGAAGATACTTTTGTCAAATTCATTGGTACTTCAGGTACTGAGAGATTAAAATACAAGCAAAGCAGTGTTGTAAACTGAAACATTTTAAAAAGAAGTAGGTGAAACGCTTTGTGTCTCCAATTCTGCGTAAGGATCAGCCCCTTTCTATTTAACTGTGAAAGCTAATTTATAGAATGTGAATTTTTTGTAACAGAGCAACCTGATTTGAAGGAGTCATCTTCTTTAGCGACATGGAAATTTTCCACCACCAAATCCATTCATTGAATCAATGATCTGCTTCGTTACTGTCGGTGCAAAGCGCTCCCTGCCCCGGCAGCGCCGCTGGATCCGCGTTGCAGTGCGTCCGTCCCGTCCGCGGGAGCAGCGCTGCCCGGGCCGGAGCCGCTCCGGGGGACGGCGGCTGCTGCCCCGAGCAGGGTTGTCGGGACGGTTAAAATGCAGCCTGTGCCTTTGTTTTTTTTGTTTTTTTTTTTTTCTTAAAAACATACAATCCTTAATTTTTTTTGAAATAAGGTTAGGGTTAGCGGGTTAAATACATATATATGCTTTTAGTGGATTTTTTTTTTTTTTTAATCTAATGTTCTTTTACTTAAAGGAAAACTGCCGTACCATCTTCAACGACTTTTAATCAAATTTTGAAATATTTATGTAAGGTAGCAAAGAGAGGCTGTTAATTGCTGTGAATAACAATAACGTTGGTATCGTTAGCGCGAGGTGCCGCGCGCCGCAGAGCCGGGAAACCCAGATCCGGGAGAGGCACCCGTTGCTTCCACCATTCCCATGCGCACGGTTGATTCATGGTCGGCTTCTTGAGCGCTCCTGGAGGTTGTGGTTTTCCCTGCCGGGTTCCTCGGGATGCCGCGCGGCTCCGGCGGCTCCGCGCGCGGTCTGCGCTGCCGGGGAGCTCCACGCGCTCAACTAGCTGGAGAAGTCTGGTCACTTTCTTGCTACATGGAATTTATTCGTGCTTATAAGTAAATGTATTTCAGAAGGTAATTTTTTTTTTTTTTTTGCAATTGTGCGTTTTTAGATAAATAAAACAATGATTTACAGAATAAACACCTTTGTTAAGAAAAAAAGTATGAGTCTACTGTTAAGGAAAATAACTTAAAAATGGTCACTGAAAAGAGTCTAAACGTCAACGTGAAACTTTCTAGCAGCTCCTAGGGGCTTTAATGCTTCACGCGAGCTCTGCTGCCAGACGTGGACTCCAGCGCTGTCCGTTGACCCGAGGGAAACCCCTGCGTGAAACCTGAGCCTGCAGCCGCGGCCCAGCTGAAGGTGCGGGCACTCGTGGCAAGTGTGGGGCGAGTAACGGGAACGGAGCGTCGCCCTGTGCGCCTGCAGTCGGGTAATTCAGAACGGAAAATGGTAAGAGCTGGGGGGGCTGGACCCGCGGCTCCACTTCACTCGAGAAACCAGGGAGAAGGGATGTAAACAGCTGGTGATACCACTGCAACCCCTCTGCAATAACATCACAGTCTGGTCAGGTCAGTAAGAGTGCTCAGGGTTTTCACAGCAAGTTTTTTCATCTAGTGGGCATATCCTGCTAAATTAAAAACATACAGAAACTGGGCTCAGGTAGAAAATCTTTGCCCTTACTACTTTTTCCCCCCCTGGACTGACGTTACATGAGCAGCCCCGGTAGTTCCTGGAGCAGCTTGGAGCCCTGTACGGGCAGCAGGACAGAACTGCTGCTCCAAGAGCCCAGCTCTCCATATACGATAATATGGATCTTTCTTTTGGGGTAAAACAGTTCTGCATAAGCCTCACTTTTTCAGCAGAGAGAATGGAAAAGAAAGTAGTATTGCTAGAAACACTCCTTAGGAGACGGGTAAGAATTCTTTATTTTTGTATCAGTTGTGTATTTGTCTTCACAGAGGAAGGCTTCTAAAACTGACGTGTGGCTAATCCTGGGCTCTAGTAGCATACGCACCGCGCAGAACGGTTCAGGAGGTGTCCATGGTTTGTACAGTTTCGTCAACCACCTCCATTTCCAGGAGCGCCACGTTTTCAGTGAGAACGGCAGTAGTTCCTTTTTCACACTTGTATCTACCCCACCTGTTGGAGAAAAAAAATGCAAGTTCATTTGGAAGATGATACCAGAAAAACCCAGATTTAAAATTCTGGATCTAAGGATTTTCTCTGGTTTGGTATTTTATTATCAAAGGGAGTAAAGAAATGTTGTCTTAAGAAAAAAATAATCAAGTGCCGTGAAACGCAACGTTATAGAAATAATGAGATATCGCAGTAACATACGACGATTCTTGTTGGGTAGCCTTGCTCAAAAACACACACTAGTTTCTGCAGCTCTAGAGCAAGCGTTATCAATGTTTTAGCTAATTTTATCACAGAAACCCAAAGCCAATATTTAAGCCACGGTGTCTGCAATTGCGCCCTGCTTCTGAAATCCTGCTGCAGGTGTCTGTAAAAACGAGCTGTTCTGTTCCCGTGTGCCAGGGAAGTGCCTGGTCTCCAGAGCGGGATAAGGGACGTTCTCCCTGCGTGTCCCCCCAGGCTCTGCTCCTGACGCGGTTCAGGCACAGGCCGTTGCGTGGGCCAAGTGCAAAGGGCCTTTAACTGGAGCAGGCTGTTCCTAGCGGCTCTGCCAACTGTGTCTGTCTTAAAAAAGAAGGGCAGGAAAAAGTGATTTCTTTCAACTCTACTATTTTGGCAGCAGACTGAAAAGTTGCACAACTTGTTACACACAACATAAAAGTACATATTGCAAAAGCCTGTAACTGCCCTGGGGGCTGTGAATCACGGCTTAGGCAATGCAGTTCACCAAACAACATGTCTGAGTGTCAGAAGGAAAATGTGTCAGCTCCTCTAACCCTAAAATCTTGCTCGCTTTAGAATTTCATCATCTCTGCGTCCTGAATATTCTCAGTATTAAAAGATCGTCTTATACGTACTTAAGTGTAACTTTGTTCCCAATAAATTTTGTAGTTGAGTATTTATGACACTAAACTTAGGAGATTCAAAGTGGCTGTTTTTAGGGGGTAGCACAATATCACCTTTGTGAAGGGTTTCCAAGCGTTACAAAATGCTGAAGTTTAATCTGCTGTGCAGCCTTTCCGTGTGCTGGGAATGAACACTGAGAACCATAAAATGGAGGAGCCTGCACAGAAATCCCTTCCTGCTGGGGCTTGCCAAAGGAAAGAGCTGGAAAAGGCAGAGCACGAGTTTCTGCAGAGCAGACGTAGCAGGACAGGGCTGCCCCCTGGAACAGCACGAACTCGCTCAACTTGCAAAAGTTTTTGTTCATTTATACACAAAGTGGAAGCAACTTTAATCTGACTAAAAATCTTGCTATTGCCAAATTTAGCTATTAACTACAACTCTTCAAAAAGTTACAGCAGGAGATTTTGTATGAAAAAACAGCAATGATCAACAGAAGCCTACGGTTCTCGGCGGTCTGCGGAGGGACGTTATTTTCCAACCACTGGCCAGAAACGGCTTCTAGAAGGGGAGCGAACGCAGCACAGTGACAGGGCAGAGCGCCGCGGGTTTTGCTGTCGGTTTTGTCCCCCCGCGGGTT
Source organism: Crypturellus soui (assembly GCA_032275445.1). Classification (NCBI taxonomy): domain Eukaryota; kingdom Metazoa; phylum Chordata; class Aves; order Tinamiformes; family Tinamidae; genus Crypturellus; species Crypturellus soui. The sequence goes on along the minus strand of JAUBNY010001105.1, from coordinate 984,345 downwards.
CTTACATAATGGCTGATGACAGGCTGCGCTGCCAGCTCGTCCCTGTCCACGCTGCCCTGCTAAATTTAGGCAGCGCTGCAAAGGGTACGGGACACTGCCAGGCCCTGGACACGCACGACTCCCAGCACAGGAGTCACAAACGGGGCAGCGCTGCTGCCCAAGCCAGGAGGAGACGGCACCTAAACCTTGGTCAGGCTCAGACACCTGATCCTGGACGCCGTCTCCCTGCTCAGGACAGGGCGGGCAGGTACGTGATTTATTTCTTCCTAATGTTTGTAAATTCCACTAACAACTTCAGTGTTTGAATGCAAGCCAGGCCTTCAAATGCTAATATATTAAATACACAGCTAAAGATAATCCTCTAATAGCTCTCAACTACATAAAGCAGTTTTAATAATGTCTGTCTTTTTAAAAATAGATTTCAGGAATAAACTGAAAAATATATCATGGAAGACAGGAAATATTTAGCGACAGCATAGATGCTGCACAGCTTCAGAAATACCAACCTTTCCCCCTTTTTGTTGGCCACATCATATGGACGGAGGAAATCCAACTTGTTCTTGCTTATCACGCAGAGATCGATGTTGCTGCCAGAGCCCAGATCATTGTATATGCCAGCTGCAATGGCATTCCTCACAAGCTGTTTGGCTTCCTCTTCCTGGAAAAGTTAAAAAAGCTGTCACTGCGCAAGTGTTGGCATTTCACAGAAATGTTTGTCCATGTGACAGTGGAAGCTGTGAGCTCTCAAATGCTAAATGAGACATCAGCGCCTGTTTTATCCCAGCGCCTTGCGAGCAGGAACAGCAGTGCACGGCGCAGGACGGGGCTGCGGGGCAGCTCTCTGGCCCGTGTGTGGCCTCTCCACCCTGAACCCTGCTCGACTGCAAGAACAAAATTAAAACTTCTCTCTTAACGAACACGGAGAAAAAGAAACCAACTCGATGCTATTATCTCCCAGGCTTTCGTGCACGTGTACAATGCCAGTTCCCGTAGGGCCCTCTCTAACACTTGTATTCAAATTAAATATCCACATGAAGGCCGTGGTAGCTCCGTTACAACCCTTCCCTGGGCAGTGCCTAGTTAATCAGCCGCCGTAGCTCCACGATGAGGTGTGTGATTTTGTAATGGCACCAGCGTGGTTTGTACCATTCAGTCTTTAAACAGGGCAAATACGAAGCTACTGCCATGCATGCTGCATAACACCTGCATTTTAAAAAATATATATTTTTTTTAATATTTAGAAGCTGGCTAAACAGCCTCCTGAAACGGAACACAATAGTCGCTGTTGAACATTAACACTTGCATAATTACTATTCAGGCAAGTGTCTTCTACAACAAAGTATTTCAAAACCATCCAAACTCTCCATTAAAATGACACCCTATAGATCTCGGACTTGCAATCATCCTCCTCCAAATGCATCTCTGTATGTTTAATCCCCACGGAAGCTCTGTGCTGCGCTGGCTCCCTCTACAGCTCCCCTGGACGGTCTCGTTTATCTCGGTGCAGCTTCAGGTTGCGGTGATCAGAGCTCAGAACTGCAGATACCACAAATGATCTGCAGGGCCCTAGATCCTCAGGCTGCAAGTGAAGATACTAGTCGGTATAGAGCAATACTGCACAAGCCCCTTGGTAACGCCCGGGTGAACTCGCTGGGAGCCGGTGCGAGCCCTGCGCTGCCCGGCACCGGCAGCACCCGCTGCCAGGTCCTGCAGTGTCTTTAGGCAGCAGGAAGCAAACAGGGACTGTCCCACGCGGGACGGGACGGGACGGGACAGCCCAGCTCTCCGCGTGGCTCCACGCGCAGCCCCGGTGCCCTGGACACCCCGTGGCCGAGACGCGGCCCCTCGCGCCCCGCTGACGGAGAACTGCCAATAATACCCATGTTTAAACAGCTTAATTACAACACCGACCAGGAGAGCTTGGGGTTTGGTTTTAAGTGAGCGAGCTGCTTATTTCATCCCCACTTTTGTTTGGGTTCATCTTTTAAAGAAGAAATATTAAATTACCTTTTCTACCAAGCTGACTTGAACCAAATAGTCACACTGCAAATAGTAACAACTGCTGTTTGTTACTTCAATTTTTGGTAGCAGCACTCTCAAAAGGAAGTATTTCCTTATTCAGCAGACAGAAGGCTAATTTCTCTAAGCTGATTCATTGCATGCTAAGGTTATTTTGTATAGCACTTGCTCTTTCTAAATATATTTAAAATCTCAACCATAGCAAAAGTAAGCATATTAAAACAAAGGAAAAATTATATGTAGCTATGTTTTAAAATTAAGTAGTAGCAGCAATAGGTTTAAGCTAACACAAGTACTGTTATTTTAAGAAACTCATTACTACCCAGGCAGTCAGATGGGTGGTTTTCCTTCCTTTCCTTTTAGTTTTTCCAAATTTTTAAAACGAGTTTTGCAGAATCATCTTTTAAGTCAGTCAAACACTTTAGGAGATATTGACTTGTAGAAGATACTCTTTCTATTCATCTATTTATAACAAAATATTTTTTTACGCAAACACTGCAGTCAACAGAGATCAGTTATAGTGACACGGAGGCTCCTACTACACTGAGAAAGGTCTAAAACAATCTCAGCTCCTTCACCTGATATAGTGCAGCCTAGTTCATGAGCCTGGAATAATTCTAATTATAGGGAGCCCTGACACAGTGCTGTGTTCGTTTCCTATTCCCTTTTCATAATTTAGAAAGATGACCAGAACGACCATGAGAGAAACAGTCCCTTCCTAGAGATCCTGCATACAAAGTTCTAGCAAGAACTGCTATTTTATGACCAGAAAATAGGGGGTTATAATGAAAGTGCTGACACAGTCTTAACTACAGGGGCATGAATGAGTGACTGTAATAATTAATCTTAAAGAAAAAAAAAAACAAACCCTAAAAGTTCAGAGTACATAAAAGGAGCACTTCCTGCTTTATGGTTGCAAAGACCAAGCTAACTGGGAATATCATTCTCCCGGGTCCACACTGCTTCTTAAATGAGATTACAGCAAGAGTGATGTACTGTAATACAAGTCAGTTGTGACAAGCAACACTTTATAGAGCTATCTGTTTGTCTCCATCACCGCATCGCACAATGTGTCCCAGGACTCCAATGTGCAACTCCATTTACCACTCCATGACAAATGGGCAGCACTTGGAAAAGGCACAAAGAGGTCCAGCCCAGCCGTGTAATGGTCACCACAGATGCACCACGGCGCTTGAGGGGGAAAAACAGACCCCAAGTTCATTAAAGTGACCAGTAATGGATCTTTCAAAATGTGTCTTAGGAATAGTACAGTAAAGGCTAAAATAAATAACTCAGCATGGAAGGCTAATCTGAAATAGTGTTTGATAAATTATTTATAACACAGACAATTGTCTGCATTTAATATTGGAGCTACTGGTAGCGTCTTTAAAAGATGATTTATGTGTTGTAATGCCATTAAGCTTTATATGGGCCCACTGCTAGCTATAAAGTCTGCTGAGATTTAGAGAATGAGTTTTAAACTGTCACTGCAACATCATAGTAGATAGAGACTGTATTAAATCTTTACTTTAAACCTGTTATCTGGAGAGTTGCATTTTGTGGACACTCAAGAGCTGATAGATTACCTCTCTACAGCTGCTATGGTGCGAGTCACAAACAGCCCCAATAAGGAACTTTTCCACATTATTCTTGTATATGGCTTGAATCCAGTTTCTCTTCTCACTTAAGCAGTTTCCAGATTTCAAGGGATACTGAAGTAAAAAGATGAGACTTCCAGAGAGTGCATGGCTATTTCTACCTCGTAATAACACTCTCTTTGTTAATAGCTATAAATAAATGTATCATTACTCCCGCAGAAGTATAATCAGAGGCTGCAACAACGCTGTGAGTATTATTTCCTGGACATTCTGGTAATCTTATAAGTTTAAATTGGAGATGTTTTTCTATATTGAAAAAAAAAAATGTAGAAAGTTGTTGTGTTTTAATGCCTCTCGAAGTACAGTTAGTGCCTTCTGCCGTTATTGCCAGTATCCAGCCTGGTAATTTAGAAGTAGCTGAAAGCTTTAATGAGTCTTACCAAGAATGTGAAGGGTTAGTACTTGCAGATAGCGGGACTAAACGCCTTATGTGACCCTAAACTTTGTGTCTGTCACCTGGGAACGTGCCCTGCAAAGCCGTTCAAATCGAGCCGAGCCTCTTCCCCTCCGCAGTGCACCCCAGTGAATTACAGCCACGCAGGGACCTGTGCCCTGAGAGGGGTGAAGACGGAGTCTCCTCGTTCTGCTGAATTTCAGCCGTATATTATTCTAGAACTGGTCATGCTCTTAAGGAACAAAACAAAAAAACTTAAATCCAAGCTAAATATGCATATGCCTTCAAACAGCATACGTGTGCTTATTGTTACTGAACAGCTGCTGCAAACTAAGAGGAGCAGAAGTACAGGAATTTCTAAAGCAAATGTGAGAGGGAAAATAACTACTCTAATACTGCGTGTGTAAAGCAGCTCAAGTTATTTTACAGGTGAAATGCATCGTGTTACTTTCCAGCAATTCCACAGCCATATTCAACTAGGACCAGAGATGCCCCAAATCCTGAAACACCACTTCAGTCACCTGCAGGAAGGCAAGCGAGTGCCTCAGTATTTGCACAACAGTGTCAGGAACTCACAGCCTGTTAAATGCAATCAGGATTTTCTCTCCAGAATACCTCCTGTTCAATGCTGCAAATCACCCTTCTGCTTGGAGTTCCTTCTGCTGTAAGGTAATTTCACTCAGGTTTGTCTAGCTTTTAAAGTAGGACTCTTATTACAAAAAAAAAAAATTAAAAAAAAAACAAGGGGGCAATTCAAGAATTTCCATAAATATATCTACATTTTCTTCTACATTATCCTTCATTAATACATTAATATATCAAAAAGCAGTAACGTAAAAAAAACAGCTCTTGGGAGTTTTTACGCAAATGTATTCATATTCCTTCATCAATAGATCAAATACGTTTATACTGCATTTTATATAAGTTTTGTTGTGGATAATATATAAGTAAATATATATTTTTCTACTGCATTCTCCTAAGAAGTTTTCATATAAAATACACCTCTCTGCCCCCAATTACTATTCTCAGCGACTGCAGAATCTGCGTGTTCCATTGGCGCGGGCGCCTGCAAGCCCGGCCTCAGCACACCTCCCCCTTGCTGATCCCGACACCACACAAGTATAATAAACCGCGTTAATATTTCATACCAGTGTGAAATATGCTGGAGTATCAATTCAACATCTGCTGTCTTTAGGGTACTGGCGTCCCGCAGAGACACTTTCAATTTGTAATTGAGTTCTATTCTGAATTAATCAGCAGTTTATCTTTTTTAGTAAAATAATGTCTTCCCCACTAACCTGGATTTACATTAACAATTTATGCCAAATTACCTGCCAAGGCAAAAAACTTATATGATTCGGAGCTGCTATTCAATAATATTAGTCCCTATATTTTATGCCTTACGTGAAGACTAGTACAATACATAGTTCCTGAGTACGGAATTAAATAACCATCTCCCCTCACAGTTGCAGGATTTTTTTTAACGCTATTTCCATACTTAGAATTAATATAAAAATGCAAATAATCCATCACTACTTGTGTCTGGATAAAGTTCATGGATTTTAGGAAACTGATTCTCAGAATAAAATGAACACGCTCAACAATAAAACAAACATAAATCCTACATTGCCAGTGTGATAGGCTCAAGTTTTTTGTTAGAGCTGCGTTACCT
>JAUBNY010001105.1:925472-943864 GCA_032275445.1 Crypturellus soui | reverse complement strand
CGTCATCTGGGCCTTCGTCGGGCCCGTCCTCGTCATCCTGGCGGTAAGTGCGGGACCTCTGCACGTCTGATTTTACAGTGTCACAGGATCAGCAGTGTGGGCACTTCTGGAGCTGAGGTGCTTGCTCTCAGGGTTTGCTTTCCCTCTTGTTTTTACAGGGTTTTTGTTATACCTTATATATACTTTCACAATGCAAGAAATCTGTCTAACCAAAGCAGTCCTTTTTTTTTTTTTGGTAGAAAAAATGCTTTGAGAAATTTTGCTGAGCAGTAATGGCTTTTAAACTAGGAATGGAAATGAACGTGCATGTTTACTGTGACATGGACTCAGTCAAAGATCTAATTTAAATATGGAAACATCTATATCCTTTAGTAGAATCAACAAAATAGCAGAAAAAGGTGAAATATTTAAGGGAAAAAGAGCAGACTTTGTTTACTTAAAGATTATGTTCTGCAGGTGAGGTCTTGGAATAACTTTTATAGACTTGATACTTGTGTGGATAACTCTGCAGAATATGTATTTTGTTTGCTGGTTTCTCAGGACTGATGTGTGTCTCCTCAAATCCTGCCAGTTTTCTGTGTTACAAGTTGGTATCTTATTGAGTGCCAGCACAGACTACTCCCTCGAGTTAGTTTACCGGAGCTTCTGGGATGCAGTGCTCTCTCCTGGCAGGTGAATACGTTTGTGCTCTTCCGCGTGGTGATGGTGACGGTGAGCAGCGCTCGCAGGAGATCCAAGATGCTGACGCCCAGCAGCAGCCTGGAGAAGCAGATTGGGGTGCAGATGTGGTGAGCAGCCTGAGACACAGACATCCTGTACAACACAAGCCTAGGCAGGCCAGGTCGGCTTAGGACGTGTCAAGGAATTAGGGATATCAGGTACCCAATTTCTGTGGATTTTTACTCGGAGCTGGGCTGTGGAGGTAGGTCACTTGCACTTCTCAAAAGGGTTGTGACTGAATGCATTTCACACGTGTCCCTTCCTTAGCACTTGTGCATGCCCCTCAGAAGGATGCTGGTGTACAGAGTGCAAGACTTTCTAGCTGTTTGCCATGATACAAAGCATTTTCTGTGTGTCTGGGACCTGATGGATTAGAAGTAGCCCTGGTAGGGATTATATACATGGGGAGGGAGAGGCACTGTGAACTTGTGTAATCAGTCAATATAGAGAGACCTCTAAAAAACTGCTGTTTGAATCATTATTTTATCATCCTCTGTGAATTTTTATTGTTGTTAGCTGGCGCCGGGCACCCCTGCTAGATACGCATTGTTCCCCTGTTTCATAAATAAATTTTCCCAAATTTACAGAAGCATAAAGATAGGGCAGTGCTGCAGGGCAGGGTGACATCCCCATGCTAATAAAACAAATACAGAAGCCCTCCTGCTAGCAGCAATTTGGGGAAGACTAGCTATTTTCTCATGGCTGATGACGTCAAAGAGCTCCCTTCTTGCTACCTCAGTGATAAATAAAGAGCTGGGCTTGCACGCTGGGGGCTGGGAAATAGTTTGCTTTATTTTTTCCTCTCGCTCAGCTAGGATTTTGTTCACAAAGAAGTTCATTCCATAGCTACCGTCATTGGGTGCCTCTTGCCTGCCAAATCATCCGATAGGCACTTGTAGGCCCTGCTGCAGGCTGTGGGGCTTCGAAATGCGTCCAGGTAACAGGGCAACTTGTCCCGACAGGGCCACAGCCAAACCCGTCTTGGTGCTGCTGCCCGTGCTGGGGCTGACGTGGCTGTGCGGAGTCCTGGTCCACCTGAGCATCATCTGGGCCTACGTCTTCATCGTGCTCAACAGCCTCCAGGTGAGTCCTGGACGTCGCATCGTGGCCAAGCAGTTAGCTGCAATTTCTTGCAAGTTGCGTCAGTGTAACCTACCTGTCCGAATGTCCAGGAGCATCAGTCAGCTCTGGAGCCCAGCCTAGCTTTCCTGAGCTGTTGTGCTATCTTTTGTGAGGCGTTCAAGTTCAGAATCCCAAGGTTTGATATCTTAGGCCCTTTCAGCGCCTGTCTCTGCAGTGTCTCCCTGAGGTCACAGTTTTTCAGTTCAAATCTTGTATTTTGTAGTTCGATTTTATGACACTAACGTGGCCTTGAAATGACACATCTAAGCTTACACGGTTCTGAGGAGCTTCCCAAGGGCTGTGATGTGGCCATTTAATAGATAATTAACTACTAGTAATTGTCCATTTTCGCGCAGCTCTGATGCTGATGTTCCAGTTTTCATTTTTATTGGTGAGGTAAGTGTGATTCCTACAGTGTCCCTGTGTGGCCCTGCGTCTACAGGAGCCCTGTGTGCAGGCATCAGTATCAGAACAGGGCTCTTTGGGGTAAGAGCCAGGCCTTGGCTCAGTCGTGTCATCTTCTGCCTCCTCACTTTGCCCCCGGCACATTTTTTAAGGGTATTTGCTTGTCTCGATGGCTTCTGGGACCATGGCCATGATTCCAGAATGCTGTAATAGTTCACAGTCGTGGTTATTAATATGATGATGTTAATAAGGAATTACTATAGGACAGAAGGTAACCCCAGTGTGTAAAGCTGTGCTGTTTGCTTCCAATTGCACTGGTTTCTTCGGAAGAGAAAAATTCTGGTGCAGGACTTTAACCGACTTGTATGTGGTTGTGAGAGCAAAGCAGCAGGCAGCTTGCTCAGTTCCACACTGCGCTAGGAGTGCTCCCAGCACCCGGGAGAACTGAAATTTGGGGACACGTGGTGGCAAAAAGTCATCAAGACAGGTCAAGTTGTAATACATGTTCTTGTCACCTGGGATTCAAAGCATCAGCCTGGTTCGCGAAAGCTTCCCAAACCTTGAGGGAAAGCAGCTGTAGATGGAGCTAGAGAAGCACTAAACACCAGTGCTCCTGGCATCAGCAGGGAGGGAATCGTCCCAAGACAGAGGGGAATTCTCTGCAGAGAGGTGCTGGCAGCAGGGAGCCAAAGGAGAACCCGCCAGGGCCTCGGTCCAAGCCGGGTGTTCAGACCGTGCCAGTACAAATAACATCTGGCTTTACCGTGCTGTCCGTGCTCTTCCTTTGCCCTGGATATTCATGGATGCATTTTACGGAGTTCTTTACACAGCCCTTGAGGCTTATTCTTATTCTGGGGATCCAAGGCGGGAGAGCAGCTGGGCACCACCCTGCAAACCCTTGGGGTTCAGAGAGTTCTCCACCCTCATCCCCCTCTCCTCTTTGGATACAACCGGGGTGCTCCTGGCTGTGACGTTTGCTTGCAGACCAGGGCAGCCCACGGCGTTTCGCCCAGCTTGGCAGGTTTCAGCTTGCCAAGGGCCGCGCGCGCCGCGGGGCGGGACGGGGGCTGCTCGCTGACCGGTCCTCGGCCCCAGGGCAGGGGGCTCACGCACAGCCCTGGGTCTCCCCTGGGGCCGTGCCTAGGCCGGACGAGGGCTGCCTCTCTGTGCCTCCGCTAGCACAGATGCTGGGCGGGTGGCAGGAGGCCTGGCCTAACTGTAATTAAATGTAGCACCAGTTCTTCCTGCCTCCTCGTGCCATGTTTAGGGAATTGCATAGGAGAGGAATCCAGGTGCTCTGCTGCGAAGGGATGAGGTGCTAAGGTGAACAAGGCTAGGGACAGCTACTGCATCGTTGCTTTGACAGCAAAACCATTTCTCGGTTTGGGTGAACTCCGTCAGCATCAGCAGGGAGAGGCAGATCCGAGGAGCCCTGCCAAGGGTCCTGGGCTTGGATAGCTCTCCGCAGGGCTCAGAGCTGCTCCTCCTTCTGTAATCTGGCAAGAGAAGTCCCATGGCTAGCTCCTCGTTTGGGTGGCTGCTAATATTGGTGGTAATTGTTCAGCTAAAGCTCAGCAGAGTCCTGGCTATTGCGTGGACAAGCAGCGGTCAAGAGCATGAATATGCTGGGCTTGTTTTCCTTCTGCTCCTTGATTACCAAGTTCAGGTCAATGTGAAGATTAGGAGAGAAATGGTGATGCTTGTGGGAAGCTCTAGAGTTAGGAGAAAGCACTGATAAAAAACATCACACTTCAACTGCTTTGCTGGCTGGCCTACGAAGTGCAAACTTCAATAGATCACCTTGGAATTTCCTTAAAGGCCAAGGTGCTTCTTTTTGTGGCAGTGTCACAGAGGAAAGTTGTGCTGCTGTAGCTGTTTGTTTGTTTGACCGCGTTCTGTTTATCTGCGGAAACTGAAGCCTGTCTTCAAGGTTACTCTGTGCGTCGACACTGAGCACGACAGCTCCTTCTAGCCAGGCAGCACAAGAGTGCAGCCGAGTGGCTGAGAAGCAGCGTCACGTGCCGCCGAGCTGGAGGTGGTCCCGTGCTGCCCTGCGGGTTAATTAGCAGTCAGCAACACCTTCTCCAGCTCATCATTTCAAAGGTGGGAGCACCAGCGTGTTGCCAAGTGTTGAGTGCTGGGTGAAGGTGCCTGTTGTTAAGAAAAAGTGTAGGTAAAACCTGCCGGTTGTGTTTGATCTTGGAGAGGTGGAATGCTGCTCCGAGGGCAGGCTCAGGGCAGGGATGTGCAAAGCTGCCCGCTCACCTCTGGGCCCGCGGATGTGCCCTTGGGATGCCAAGTTGTCTTTGCTGCTCACTGTGTTAGTGTGAGCAGTGCTCCAGCCAAGGCAAAGCCAAGAGTAAGCGCACGGTAACGAGCAAGCAGGGCTTACCCTGCCAGGCTAAAATACAAGAAACACATGTGGTGCTGTGTTACCCCAGCGCGTGATGTGTAACTGGAGGGCACTGGGGCTCACTCGAGAGCTCCTGCTCTGCCTGGCTCTGCTCGTAGCACCTCCACCCCTGCAGCAGAAACCACCCGTCGGTCTTGCCCGGAGAGGCCTTGCGAGGATTGGGCTTTGTTTGAAATCCCAGCGCAGCAGCTGCTGTCACACGCACAAAAAAAATGTTATTTTTATATACTTATACCTGCTAATTGCCTTTGATTGAGCTGTGGGCCGCGTGGTGCAGCTGGGTGCCGACGGAGCACAGGTGGTGCCCACGGTGGCCACAAAGCCACGTCAGCGGCAGGAGGAGCGTCGGCTCCCGGTGTGCGAGCGTGACCCGCCGCGGCTGCAGGCTCGAGTCTGCCCCAACCGGCTCTTCCATCACGGAGGATCACGCGTGTTCCCTGCCAACGATGGCCAACCGTCCCGGCCAGAGGAGGCGGGTTTGGTGTCCCTGCTGTGTGCAGCAGCCTGGGGGCTGGTGTGACAACAAGGGTCGTGGCCCCCCTCCTCTGCCCTCTTCTTTGCCTCTTGGGCCACCGACCGAGTTGCAGAGCCCAGAATGACTCTCGAGTCCTCTCTCGCTGTTGTGTTTCTCTGCTGAATTTCACACTTTAGAGATTTTGTTTCATTTTCCTCTCTGTGGTAGGGCCTCCAGCTGGATAGTTTTATACATGTCTTTCCAAGACCCTGAGGTATTTTAAATATCTCCCACTTGTACAACTGCCTCTGGGTCAGGCCCGGAGGATTGCATAGTATGGAATGGAGCACAGGGCAGTGCTCAGGAATTCTACTCTAACGATGGCTACTTGCTGACAACGTGGGCTCGTGCCCTCGCTTCCCTGTGTGGACCGTGTCCCTGAGCCTTGCCGGGCTCCTCTGTGGCCTGCCAGGGGGAGCGGGGCTGGATCAGGCCTCGGCATCTCCAGAAATCCCCTCTTGCATGGAGTGAGACCTTCCTGAGGCAGCGATCCCCGGGAAGGCAGGATTTCCCCTCCAGTGAGCAGGGAGCAGGAGGCGCATCCCGCCGGGAGTGGTGTGGAGCACTGTGCCTCCCCGTGCCATGGGAGCATCCTGTGCCATGGGAGCACCCTGCACCTCCCCGTGCCATGGGAGCACCCTGTGCCATGGGAGCACCCTGTGCCTTCCTGCACCATGGGAGCATCCTGTGCCATGGGAGCACCCTGCACCTCCCCGTGCCATGGGAGCACCCTGCACCTCCCCGTGCCATGGGAGCATCCTGTGCCATGGGAGCGCCCCATGCCTCCTCGTGCCATGGGGCATCCCGTGCAATGGGAGCACCCCGCGCCTTCCTGCGCCATGGGAGCACCCCACACCTCCCTGCGGGCCGCGGTGCAGCCTGGCCCCCGTGCGTCCCCGGGAGCCGCGGGGCAGAGCGCTGCCCGCGAGGGCTCCGCTGTGCCGCGGAGCCGGCTCCTGCAGCGCCGCGGCTCCGCTTCCGCCCGCCGCTGCAGCTGGGCCTCCTCTTCCTTGCTCTCCTCCCCGCTGACCTCAGCGCTCCCTCCCCCAGCCCCGCTTTCATACAGAATGATTATTTCAAGGAAGACCTGCCTTGGCAGCCCGACCAGAAATCTGGTCCGTAGGAGTGACCAGCAGTGCTGTCTGAAGGACAGGTCATGGCACGGCGCCAGGCTATTGCTACCATTACGCCTGCCAAGAGTGCGCAGATGAAGAGCAAGGCTCATTGAAGACAAGATGGATTACTCTTCTTGCTGCAGCTGATTTATCTAGCAGCGATAACAAACACCCCACAGATATAACATAAATCTGGTGGGCCAGATAGAGCTGCCTTAAGGCCAAAATCGTTGGTCTGGAGCTGTAATTAGCCCCTGGCTGTGGCCTCCAGGTGGTGCTCGCTCGGGCCGTGCCTGGAGCCCTTGCACGAGCGCGTTCTGCGCTCTGCCCGCGCTGAGCTGAGCCCCGTGCCGGCGTGGGACACAGCATCATCCCCATGCTGGCGTGGGACACAGCATCATTCCCATGCTGGCGTGGGACACAGCGTGAGCCCCGCGCTGGCGTGGGACACAGCGCTGGCTGCTGTCGGGCGCCCGGTGCAGGTTCTGTTCTGCCGGCTGCGCCTCTAACTCCTCTGTGCTCTCTCCTCTCCAGGGCCTGTACATTTTCCTCGTCTATGCAATCTATAACAGTGAGGTAAGAGATACCCCGGCTGAGGTTCGGTCCATCTTCAGAGCAATGGTTTATTCGTAATTAAGGGGCTGATTGGGATTTTGGCAGACGGAGCAGGCAGCATAGCCCGGGCTGTGCACAGGGCAGCTTTCACTTATGCTGGAGGATTTCCTGCTGTTATTGCTGCTGTGGCCTCCTCTAACGTCCTTGCTCTGCTGCAGGTGAGGAATGCCATCCAGAGAATGAAAGACAAGAAGAAAGCGCTGTCGTTCACAGTAAGTTCAAGGAAGCCCTGCTGCTCACCTTTGTTCATCATGTGTCTGCTGGCGAGAGGCCCTGCGTGAGCGCCTGGACTCTTCCGAGGGGATGGAGTTGGAAATATAGCTTATTTTGATCCCTGGTCATCCTGTGCAGGGAGGGCGGCAGAGCCTGTGCACCTTCCTTGCAGTCTTACTGAGAAATGCAGTTAATCTGCCCTGATTAGGCAGCAGCCTTCCCTCCCAGGGCAGGGCGAGAGTCAGGCTCAAGAGCAGCAATGCAGATGTGCTCCGTCCTTAAATTAGGAGCCGGGGTCACCCTTTTCTAGGAGGGCGCAGTTGCAGTTTCCTGTGTCCTGTATCCTTTCCGTGTCATTACAGAACTGCTCCCATCCCATCAACTACTTGTCAAGTCCAAGAAATACAACCTCCTGGGAGACCGGGAAACCGAGTCCTTCTGCGGCCGAGAGCGTCCTGTCGAGTCCCGAGCAGAAGGAGCCTCCGGTGAAGAACATCACGCACAAAGGTAGCGCTGCCGGCTGGCCCGGGCGCTGCGAGGAGGCTTCGGTTTTAGTGCTCGCTCATTTGGCTCTGTGTCAAACCTGTTTGCACACTGCGGAGGATACAATTCGATGGCTGTGTGAATGCCTTGGGACGGCTGCCAGAATCCCAGGGAGAGCAGGCAGCACGTTCGCACGGATTGCGGAGGGACCAGGCTCATTCCTGCCCGCTGGCTGAGCGGGCAAGGGGCTCTCCTAGCCACATTGCGCAGCGTTGCATTCCCTCGGGTCAACAATCAGCGCTTGTGTTTTAACATGAATTTTGTGGATAAAGAGAAGCAGTGGTGGCAGTAGGAAATAAGTTATTAAGCTTCAGGGGAATAAAGGTATTACATGTTCCAAACAATTTATGGGCGCAATGATTTGCTTGCTTGGAATTGTGCAGATGACTTGGTTGGTCCCTTTGATTAAGTGGGAGATACTCAGAGGACACAAAGCATGAGTTCTTGGAAAATGTAAATATTTCTAGCTTCCACACTCACTGTGCTGTTTCTGCCCTAGGAAACTTTGGAGCCAAAATTCCCATGGGGATTTCATCAATTATGTCCCCAGAGAGACCGGTATGTAATGTTTTGTGTTATTTTTTTCCATGTTCACCCATATACACAGTACAATATTTATGTAGAGCTGTGTCTAATGGTTCCAGCAAAGGGCTAGGGCTCTGGACACCTGGCAGCGTTACCAGCTCTGGCACAAACTCCGTGTTTTATGTTAGGCAAATCACAGAAGCTGACTCATCCATCCTGTTTGCAGACCGAGGATAACAATAAATGCCTCTGTCCCAGGATGTTACAAAAGTTGCTCAGTGTTTGCAGTGGACTGAGTCTGTCAGCACAGCATATATGTGCTCTTCCTGAAGAGCACTCCAGACATGCAGCCTCTCTGTACTGAAAAGAAAAGGAAGATTTTAATGCAAATTCTTCATATACTGATTTATTAAAATGTATACTTCTTATTAGCTTTGTGTTAATTTAAATCATTTGAAATTCATGGTTTTGATGCCCATGATTACTGCTCTTGGTAGTCAAAAAAGAAGATATGGGATGGGTATTTAGTGTGTTCTGCAGGAGCATAAAGGAGCGAGGCTGGTGGCGAGGAATAGCTCCGTGGCAGTGAGCCCAGCCTGGCTCGGGCAGGGCGGCAGGGCTTGGTCAGGAGGCTGCTGCCCGTCCCGTCAGACGGGGACAGGCAGAGGGCCTGGAAGGGGTTGCACCGCGTGGGGACAGAGCAGGAGGAAGCCCCCGGATCGGCCGGCTCCAAGAGGGAGCTCAGCTCCCTGCGGGGAGCAGCCCCGCGGCAGCGGCACCTCCAGCCGCCCCCGAGGCCGGCGGCCCCGCGGCGGGAGGGAGGGTTTGAGGGCGATTTATAGCGGGGGATATAAATGAGCAGAAAGAGATAGTGAATTTGAGTAAGTAAAGCATCACCCAGAGGGTGGCAGAGGTCAAGGCTAGAAACTACCCCCAGGGACAGCAAATTAAAAAAGGGCAGCAAGGGCTTGTCTGTTCGTGTAGCCACGTTGCATCCGTGCGGGAGGGCAGAGCCGGTATTGTTCTGCCGGCCGTTCCGCTCCCCCTGCAGAAGTGAATCAGATGTAAAGCGCAGCAAGGCATAGCCTAAAGTGAGGAACAATTTAAATTTGACTACTCTGCTACCACTTCCATCTCTCGCTATTGAAATGATCATCAGTCCTTGTGCACTTGACATACAAGTGCTGTAATTTTCTCAGAATAAAATCTAACACTTCTTCAGTGAGAGCCTCATATGAAAGTATCTCTCTCTCCCTCTCTAATATTTATCCTTTGAAAACCTGTGTCACATAGACAGCTCTTATTTATCCAATAGATAATACTTCTGTAGCTGGCATATCATTCTGAAGCCACTCAGTAAAATCCATATTTTCGTTTCTCGTTATTTCTGTTATGGTTAATGCTGTTCCTCCCCTTGTGCTAAACACCTACCAGCAATCAGGGGTGATGCTTTTCTCAGCCAGCCAGGTGCTTGCTGTGTAAACCGGGCCCAGGGCTAAGCTACCTGGCACAAAATACGAGACGAGGGCTAAAGAGATTAGCCCGGAGGCCTGTGTTCTCTAATGCAGGGAGCATTAACATAGGAGGCAGCAGATTTCCTAAATGCCAAGGCCATGGCATTTCCTAGCAGGCAAAGATAGAAACTGCTTTCCTCTGTGTGAGGGTCACCTAGGACTTCTCGGTATCTCTGCTGCTTAAGCGTTTCATCTAGAATGGATTTTTTTTCCATTCCAACTAATGTGTCTTCAACAGCCTTCCGCAGGCAGGGCCGATCCCAGCGGCTGCGTGGGGGAGAGGAAGCGCAGGGAGCCGTTTCCCCTGCGGATTGCAGCTGCAGCGGTGCAGCCCGCAGCGGTGCAGCCCGCAGCGCCTGCCCTCGCAGCCCTGCGCCCGGCTCTGTGCTCTGCGACGGGCGCTGCGCTCGCACGCACGGTGACACGGGTGACGCTGCCCTCGGCTGCGGAGACGCTGCTTCCTCTGCTCTTCACTTACATAAGTCCGTGCTGTTTTTCCTGCTCCCTGCGTGAGTCATGCAGCTCGCTGGAGGAGCTGGGAATTGAGAATGTCACTGGCAGCTGCACAATAGTTTGGAGGAAGAGAAGATGCTACTTAAAAACATTTGAAAACACTTAAAATGACAAAACACTGACAGGGTGAAGATGTAAACACAGGCATGATGTTCTTTGTGTTTCGGCTTTTAAATTTTTTGGTGGTATCACTCACTGCTCTTGGGCTGGGAGCAGGAATTCCACGTCTCGCCGTGTTAACCGGGCACACGGCGCAGGCTTCTGTGCAGTCTCTTCCCCACGGTCCGGGGGAGGAAGTTCGCTCTACTGTTTTCCTGAATTTTCCTGCTGTCTCCAGCATGATTTTCAGCCGCTGGGTCATGCCGGGGCAGGAGGAGAGTCCCCGGAGAGCGCGCGCCGAGTGCAGCTGCAGCGCGCGGCCGGGGCGCTCCCTGCGTCCTCCTCCTCGGGGCACAGCTTTTCCCAGGGAGATTCCCCAGAGTGTCGCGTCCCTCTGGGACGTGGCCGCAGACTCTGGTTTGCAGCAGCTCAGCTGGCGGGAGGGCGCCCGGCGGCAGCGCGGTGCCCGCGGTGCCGGCAGCGGGGCTGCCCGCCCTGCGCTCCTGCTAACAGCCGTTCTCCTCTCTTCCAGGCCGTAGAGCTGACAGCGTTCAAGTCCTCAGGTAACGTCTGCCTGCGCAGTGCAGTGCTGGCTGCGCGGTGGAGGGCAAGTGGTTGATTCTGGTTTTGTTTTGTTTCCCTCTCCCTCTGATTTTAGAAAGTTTTTTTTTATTATTTCTAGAACACCCTGGTTGGTTATTTAGCTATTTTCTTGTGCAAGTCCTCAGTATATTTTTAAAAAACAGCCGTGTGCATGCAGAGGAGAAGGGGAGCCTCTCAGCAGAGCATCTCTTTGAGTTTTCCAGCCAGTTCAGGGGAGCTGCCTAGGATTGCAGAGGGAAAGTGTGAGTCAGGCCCATGCGTCCTGACCTGCGGGGTTCTCAGTGCCTCCCTCTCCGTGGATTTAGCGCTCGCGGGCTGCTGCACAGGAGCTGCGGCAGCCCCGGCGCGGAGCCGCCTCGTGTGCGGCCGCCCTCTCCTCTCGCAGCAAGAGCAGCGCCTCGTGCCCGGGGGTGGCTGCGCCGCGTGGTTCAGCTCCTTCAGCCTGCGGGTGAATGAGAAGATCTCCTTGAACCACAAGAGCTCTCCTCTGCGCACTTGTGCGCTTCCACGCCGGAGCGCGGCGCGCGCCTGCCGGACCGCTGCTCCCGCTGCTCCCGCTGCTCCTGCTTCACCCGCTGCTCCCACTGCTCCCACTGCTCCCGCTGCTCCCACTGCTCCCGCTGCTCCCGCTGCTCCTGCTGCTCCTGCTGCTCCTGTTGCTCCAGCTTCACCCACTGCTCCCGCTGCTCCCGCTGCTCCCAGGCCCTGGGCTCAAAGTCAAGCGCTTCCAGCCGCTGCACGAAGCGGGGAGGCAGCCCTGCCCAGCTGCAGCGCGGGCCGGGAGGCTGCAGGGCAGCTCCGCGCTGCACGGGCACCTTCTTTGGTAACCCCGAATGTTTGGTGGCCCTTAGAGAGACCAAAAAGCAGCTGCTAAACCCCCACTGGAGCAGCAGCCCCGAGGACGCTGCCGCGGGAGAGCAGCCGCCCGGCCCGCAGCCTCCCGCAGCGCACGGGACTTGTAGCAAGATGAGAGCAGCGAACACGATGAATCTGAACTCTGGCTCTTCTTGGCACTGGTTCCAAGAGGACTGGAATAGTCTGGGT
Source organism: Crypturellus soui (assembly GCA_032275445.1). NCBI lineage: Eukaryota > Metazoa > Chordata > Aves > Tinamiformes > Tinamidae > Crypturellus > Crypturellus soui. The sequence goes on along the minus strand of JAUBNY010001105.1, from coordinate 931,906 downwards.
GTATGTTTATGCGTATAGCTATATATTTTCACTTATTCTCTTTCCTTTTCCAACTGAGGAATACTTTTGTTCAATTGCTCTTGGTCTTTTTTTTTCCTTGGATCATTTTTGGAAGCTTCTTTGGAAATTGATGAATGTGAGACAAATCATTGCAGCAGAGAAACCACTTCCCCTTTTCTTTTTCCCAAAATAGTTTAGTGAAAAGAGGCCTATTTTGTCCTAAATAGTTCCACTTGAAGCATCCCAGGCAGCTGCAAGGAGTTATCGTGATACCAGGGTTAGGCTCAGAGGAGGCTGCACAGCAGGACAGGAGGAAAACCTCCCGGCCCAGGGCCCGAGGAGGGGGAGACCCGGTGGGAGGGAGAATAGCTGGACCCTGGGTTTGTGGATGGGAAACCGAGGTCCGAGGCTGGAAGGGCTGGCGGTGCCAGCCGTGCGGCGCGGGCTCCCTGCACCCCTTGTGCACGGAGGGGCTGCCGGGGGGTTCGCATATTTGCACAAACAATAACTACTGTCTTCCTTGTCTTGGCGAACAAGAGCGCCGAGAGGCCTCCACATCCCCGTCTCTTCGAGTGATGGCTTCATTGTTTCCCCGCGATAATTTCATTATTCTGTTTGAATACGTTTATATGTTGCTAAGCCGCACATAGCAACATGTAGCTCCTGGTCTCCACGGCCCCCTCTTGCCGTGATCAATACCAAGTAATTATGAAACTCTCCCAAAACCGCGTTAAGTGAGATTTATTTTAAAATGGCAGGAAAATTACAGGTCCTTGGGACGCAAAGGCAGTCAGACGGCTGTCGTGGTCACGGCAACGCGCCCGCGAGCGCCGGGAGCCCCGGGCACGGCACAGACCTGCCCGCAGCAGCGCAGCCCGTGGGGCCGCGGCGCCCTGGTCCTGGCAGCGCTGGTGCTGCCACGGAGCCTCCTCCTCCTCCGCCCTCGCGGCGGCACGGGCTGCACAGCCGGGGTCCCCCTTGTCACCCGGCTGCCTGGGCGTGCGCGGAGCTGCCGCCCGCTCTGCGGGACCCTGCTCTCCCGCACGGCTGAGGTCTCCCTTCCTTCCCTGCAGGTTTCTGAGCGGCAGCTCCTCGCGTCTGCCCCACGACGGCGCAGCCTGGAGGGTGGCAGCTCGGAGCGAGTGACCTCCCCGCGGAGGGCAGCCCCGTCCAGGGCAGCGCTGCTGACCCGTGCATCCTCCTCCCGGCGTGCGCGGACCAAGCCAAGGCAAGGCAGGGCGGCGCGGGGGCCCCGGCTGGCGCCGCGCTCTGGGCAGGATGAGGTGCCCGGGGCGGGCGCCTCGCAGCGCTGCCCACGGCTCGACGTCCCGCGGAGCCCCGCGGCTGCCGGCAGCACCGGGCTGCGCTCCTGCCCTCCCGGGGGGCAGATCGTTCCGCCGGGAGGCCCTGGGCACGCGGGCAGCAGCGCAGAGCTGCTGTAGCAGCGGGACCAGGGCTGCCGCGGGGTGCCCTGCGGCCCCCTCTCCCGTCTCACGGGACCTGGTGCACGGGGGACGCGGCGCCCAGCAAGGCACGATCTCGCTTTGACTCTTTTTTCTAAACCAGCCCATTTTAGTAGCGTCTTTTGCAGTATTTCTGATGAACCCCTCGCCCTGCTGCTGCCTGGCGGTGCAGCTCTCCTCTGCAGCTGGGTTGTTTTCGCTCACTCTCTTTGTACCAGACTGTTTCTGCTGTTACTTTCCTAGTGTTTAGAACACATGAAACATGCTGGATTCTTTGCTAATTATTATGACAGTAAATGCTGATTTTTAAAGGCAATTTCCTCCTTTTGCATTTTGTCCACGTGAGCGGTCGTGCACGCGGCGCCGCGTTCGGCGGTGCTGGATAGTTCGGCTGCTCTGCGTGGGATCAGGGCGCCTCGTCCCCGGGCGGGCTCCGCGCTGCGTTCCCGGGCGGGAGCACCGTGCGCTCCTCACGCGCCCGTCACTGCTGTGAGGAGCTGCAGCCCTCGGAGCGGCGCCGCGGAGCAGAGCGCCAGGGCTGCCGCGCAGCTCCCGGCTGCGCTCGGGGAGGCCGGGGCAGCCCCATCGCACTCTGAGCAGCTCCAGACGGTCCATCGCGCCCATCGCAAAGCCGTGTCATTTGCTATGATTTTTGTCCCCGCCACTTGGTACGTGGTGGGGGCTCCTGCCCATAGCAACAGCCAAGAGCTACACGAACAACCCTGCGCCTGAGCCGCTCGTCCCCTAAACGCCGTCACTCCCCAGCGCACTTGGAAAACGCACTTGGAGTCGCTATGGCAATTCGCGGCGGCGCTTGGAGCCGGAGCCTGAGTCACCGGTGCTGTGAACCAAATTCCAGCAGGGATCCCCCTGGTTCTGGTGCCGGGGTCCCGGCCCGAGCGGTGCAGACGAGCCCTGGCGCGGTCGAGCAACCGTGTGGCCAGACCGGGGGCAGCGGAGCTGCAGGAGGAGCCGTGCGGTGCTGAGGGGACGGTGGGAGCCGCACTCAAAAAAAGACCATGTCTGCGTTTTTAAATGAACTGCAAAATTTATTACAGTGGTTTGCTCCTGACAAGGAAGTTAATAACCTCCTGCCTGGGAAGGAAGGGTGGGGAGTGAAGGAGAGGGAGGAGAGAGAGACAGACACTTAAGGACACTTTTCATTTTCTGAAAATAAAATGTCTTTTGCCTCCCAAACCATTTTCCCCAGTTCTTTACGTTCACAAAAAGAAGGTGAAACTGAGCCACAGAATTCAGGAGGAAAATGCACAAACATGTCGAAAAGCTGAAAACAAACATGCTCTTCTGCATGGAGCAAGCGGCTCTAGCACGGGGGCTGCAGCGCCCGAGCGCTCGAGGCAGCAGCTCCGGGCGAGCCCCAGCACAGCCCCTCGGGGCGAGGAGCAGCCGCCCGCGCTGGGAAACGCACCCGACGCAGCGCGGCCGCCGCAGCCGCCGCTCCGAGGGCTCCGAGCGCTCCGAGGGCTCCGCGGAGCCCGGCCGAGGAGGAGAGGCCGCAGCAGCCACAGTCCGCACGCGGCTCCGGCCTCCAGGATCTGCTGCCGCCCGGCACTCGGCGCCGCCGGGCGGGACGGTCGCAGGGAAGGGCTGTGGCTGCCCGGCCTCAGCCCGGGGCGGCTCCCGGTGCTCCGCAGCGCATGGGCACAGCGGGGCGTGCGGAGCCCTGCGGCTGCACCCGGCACACCCAGTGCTGCCGCGGCCTCGTGACAGCCCGGAGCCGGCTGCAGCTCCGCTCGTGGCGCCCGCAGGGCCCAGCGTGTCCCGTCCCCGCTGCTGCGCTCACCGCTGCCCACCGGGCGCACGGCGACGGGCACCCATCCATGGCCACGTCCCGCTCTCGGCCTCTCTCCGTGGACGTCGCGGAGGAGGCCAGACCTGCGCTGCTGGGGACGCCATCCCGGAGGGCCCCACACGTCCGAGCAGCCCGGGCTCGGTGCCCGCGGTGCTGCGTCGAGGCTCGCGGAGCGGCCGCGTCCCCGCTTCCTCCTACCCCGCGCGAGGGCTTCTCAGGCACAGCGGCTGCAGCACCATAAGTGTCCCAGGACCCGTCCTCGTGCCACCGAGCATCTCGGTGCCGCCGCAGCAGCGCGCGGATGTCCTGGACGTGACCCGGCACCCGCGGGCTCCGGCGAGACCCGCTGCGGCCACGAGGGCCCACGGGGCGCCCCGCCGAGGAGGGGCCGGCCCGGGAGGACGGCGGCGGGAGAGGAGCAGCATAAATAAGAGGAGACGCCAGGGACGGGCTTCACCCTTCCTCGGCCGGGCGCGCGGTGCGAGGGGCCGCGCTCATGTGCGCTTGGCGTGCAGCATCTCGATGAGCAGGTTGTTGCAGGGCACCTCCCCGCTCAGGTGCTTGTGGTAGAGGTACTCCTCGGCCTGCATGCTGAGCGCCCGCACCTCGGCCAGCCGCAGCAGCAGCTGCCGGAACTTGTCCGCGGCGTGCGGGTAGTGGCACAGCGTGTACTCGAGCAGCGCCGCGTTCGCCTTCTCCTGCGCCTCCTTAGCCAGCGTGTGGTTCTCCAGGTACTTCACATCTGCAGCGGCAACGCGAGAGGGGCGGTGAGATGCGAGAGGGGCCGTGAGACGCGTTGGGCGCCCATCGCCCCCGGGGAGCCCAGCGCAGCCCCGAGGGACCCCGCGCTGCAGCTGCCGCACGGCGACGCGCAGGCCCTGCCGCTAGAGCCACCCCCGCCACAGCCATTAATCTCCGAAGGTCTGGGCAAGAAAAGCGGAATTAATGCCCCCATAAACCCGGTCTTTCCGAAGCGGCACCGGGCTCAGCGCACATGGTAACGCTAATCCGGCCGCGCGCCGGTAATCCCGCGAGGGCCGCGCGCGCCGGGGCAGCCCCGCGGATGGAGCCGGAGCCGCTCCTGCTCCCGGCTCTGCCGCGCTGCTCCCAGCCCAAGCGCAGGAATTGCAGAAGCGGGAACCCAGTGGGGGTTTGGGCTTCAATCCTTATGGGCAAACAGGAATAGATCATACAGCTTCATATGGAAATGCTGATATTAATTAAAGTGCTTCTATTAAGATTATTATATAGATGTGCTTTTAAGAGTCTCCTGTGTCCCAAGAGAGACCTCTCAAGGCACAGGGATGGCCCCCACTTTGGGCCCCGATTCTGGCTCTTCTGCCCCCGGCAGCTCCGCTTTGGCCAAGCTGAACCCGGGTCCCTCCGGCTGCCGCGTTTGCTCCCCTCGCGGCCGCCTCCCTCTGCCCGGGCTTGTTGCTATGAAATCTCTTTATCTGCATAAGGTTATTGTGCATGTCATTAAGGAAAAAAAGAAGTTATATTGATAAATGTCAAACCTATCCCCTGAGCTGGCTCAACAATAGCTAGTTCTGCTCGATGAACTCACCTGGTTCTCTGAAAGACCCTATTCACTGTTTAATTGAATATTTGAATAATCTTTTCATTCCTGCAAGGAATAAAGAATGTTGTCCAAATAACATTGACTCACTTCATTTAGAGACACTGCAGCAGTTGCAAAGACTGTCCTGTGACAAAGCCGCCCATCACACATACAGATATGCCTGGGATTATTTCTATGCCCTCAAGTGTTCTTCCTATTCACGGCGCCTTTTGTTTGGGAGAAGCTGCTGATAAATTGCAAACGCTTAAGGGAATGTGGGCTATAAAAGCCTCTCTTCCTCCCCTCCCCGAGAGTAGCTGCTTCATGAATGTAAGTCATGAAATCGAATGATAGGTCAATCCATTAAGGCTCTATTAAGCCCTTCTGTAGAACAAAGCTAACCTGTGCCGTCCTCATAAATATTGCTATTTTGAGAAGCCCTAATTTTAATTAAATCTCTTTACCTGCTCAGGAGAGAAATCTATTTAGGACTCAAATGGCCGCTCTTGTGAGCAGGGCTCGGCTTTGATTGCGCCGTGGCCGAGTGGGGAATGTGGAAATTCTCTTGTTAAAGGCAATTACATCCCGCACATAATACCCGGGCCCGGCCACTACAGCTGAGCCTGCGAAGGGCAAATTGCGCCGAGAGCGCCGCAATACGGGCAGGAAAAGTTGCCTTTGGGGCAGGGCAGCTATGGGAAAGCACAGCCTGCTCGGCTGGGTTTTGTTTTATTTTTCCCCCTCTCCAAACCCTCCAGAAAACTGCTGCTAGAGGAACGAGGAAGAACAGGAGGCGACGCCGGCTCCTTGGGGCGCTGCCTGCTGCGGGGCCGGGCCGGGCGTGCGCCGCGGCGGCCGGCGTCAGCAGCCCTCGCGCCCCGGCCGCGGCGCTGCCGTTCCCAGCGCGGGCACTGTTTGTGTCGCCGCTTATCGCCGCCCGCGCGGCGAGTTACCGGCTTTGATTTCCCCGGGTTCCAAAACAGCTTCGGCGCGCGGGAGCGCGGCGGGAGCGGGCGGCCGTCCCGCTGCCGGTGCCGCGGTGGGCACGCGGCGCTGTTGTGTCTAGGCGGGTGGCAGCGCGGGAGCCGGCCCCGCGCGGCGGCACGGCTAATCGGGGGGCAGCCGCGGCCCCGGGCGCGCCGCTCCGCGCCGCTGACGCAAGTGCCGAGATAGGGCCGGCCCCTGCGGCGGCCGCCGTCAGCAGGGATGTTTTGCAGCGCCCCTATCAGCCAGCTGGGCCCGCGGGCCGCGCTCGGCGCCGGCCTCCGCGCTGGGGCACAGCAGCGCCCTGGGGCAGCCCGTCCATCCCCGCGCTGGTGACACTCACCCAGGCTGAAGAGGATGAGGAACTTGAGGCAGACGAACTCCTGGCGGTCGAGCTGCAGCGCGTGCAGGTGCAGCACCAGCTCCTGCGCCCGCAGCACCAGCCCGTGCAGCGCGGAGCCCGCCTGGGCCGCCACGGTCGACACGTCCACCTGCAAAGCGGGGGTCAGCGCCGCCGCAGCCGCGCGGGACGCGGCCCTGCGCACGCGGGGCCCCGCGCTGCCCCCGCGGCCCGGCCCGGCCCGGGCGCTACCTCCTGGCCGGTGACGAGCAG
>JAUBNY010001105.1:876027-888555 GCA_032275445.1 Crypturellus soui | reverse complement strand
GAGCGGAGCGGCCCGCGCCCCCGCGCACGAGCCGTGACGTCACGGCGCTCCGCACGCCCCGCGCTGCCCCCGGTTCCGCCGCAACGGGCAGCGCGGGGACACCCCGAGCCCCGACTGATCGACCGCAACTCGGATAACGCCGCAGAACGAGCTGCGTTCGGGTGCGGGGCTCACGAGCCCGTCCCGCTCCCCCCTTGCCCTCTGCCCCGCGAGCGATTCGCTCCAGCCCCTCCTCACATCTTACAGAGCCGCTTCACTTGTCCCGGTGACAGATCACTAAACTAAACCCGCTCCCTCTGCCGTCCTCGGGGGCCGTTCGACACGGCCGTGCTCTAGCACAGGGATTTGGCACCCGCTCGGGCTTTTCCCGTCAGCCCCCCACACACCGGCTGACTCGAGGATTAGCACCCAGATTAGCATAAAAACCCGAGCACGGCGCTAGGGAAAACCCACCCGTCTGGTGGGGAGCCCCATCCAAACAAGCAAACACGCGGACACCCCTGCACCGACAGCTACAGTTCTGCAGTAGCACCAGCTCAGAGCCGTACAAGGAGTTGCCAAAACCCGCTGAGCAACAACGCTGCCGCGACAGATTTATTCCCAGCAGGATGTCCATCGGGAAGGGCACGGGAAGCAACAGCAGGGGATCCGGGAGCGCTCGCCCTCCTGGCTGCCCTGTACAGGGCAGAGCCGCGTCCCAGGCCCGCAGCCCCCGCGTCTCCCCGCTCCTCACCTGCCCGTGCGGACCCAGCGCACGCCGCTGCCACGTGCGCACTAGGACGAGCTCTGAGGAACGCGGGCGCCCCTGCTCGCAGGGCCAAGAAGCGCCTGGTTGTACCTGCGCTCGCGGGGCTCCTCTCCGGTCCTCCGGCGCTGGGCCCGGCCGTCCCTCCCGCCTGGGCAGGGGGTCCCGTGCGCTGCCGGGGCCACGTGGCAGCGGCTGAGCGCAGACATCGCCAGGCCAAAGGAAACACTGCAAATAACTAGCTAGTCGGGGAGCCAAATTTGCTTGTGAACTCAGTTCACACTGCACGTTAGAGAAGCCTAATGTGCGGGGAAAGGTTTCATTATTTCTAGACTTAGAAACACTTTCCTTTTGGGGCAGGAAAGAATTTGCTTGAGAGCTGCTGGCATGAAGATGTAGCTTAACTTTCATCAGCACTTAAATGGATCTTTGAATCAAGAAAAAATCATAGAATCATAGAACCATTAAGGTTGGAAGGGACCTCTAGAGATCATCTAGTCCAACATCAAATTGAGATTCATTACGGCCAACCCATCAATGCATCAGTGTATTGATTGCATCAGAGCATTCAACAACCAAGACAGCAGATAGCACAGGAGAAAATCCCGAGCACACAAGTCAGGAGATGATAATCGCAGAGGCAAAAAACCCCAAACTTCTGTGGAAATAGAGAAACATCGCTAGAAGAGGCAGCAAGCTCCATTCTCAGCAGTTTCCAGCGATGAGAAATCCCAGCAGTGCCCGCTGTTCCAAGGCACTGTCCTGGGCAGTGTCACCTGCAACACCCAACCCCTAAAACCATTCGGAATTCAGCTTCTGCAGCCAAAGCCTGAAGGGGCCCTTACGCCCCCGCGAGCGCCCTGCTTCAGCACCACGACAGCCCTTAGCGAGGCTCTCGCCCTCCCACCATCCTGGTCATTTCATAATTCCTTTGCGTTTCGGTGGAGCTTTGCCTATTTTCATAACAATCGGCGCTCTGTTGCGGTGACACAGTTTGAGACACCAGCGCCTTTGTGGCAGGGACCGCGTCGGGCTGCCCAGCACAATCTCACGCACATCCCGGCTTTAAGGCAATTTAAAATAAGAGCTGGCTGGACACAACTAAACGGGCGATGCTACTTTCTAAAAGAAAGGGGGGGCAGGCACAAAATACGTGTTTTTGCTTTAAATAACAAATAGCAGATATGGAGATGGCTGGGAAAGGGAGGAGCTGTTGCCGTTTGCTCATGGCAGGAGGCTCCCCGAGCTGCTCAGCCCCAGGAATCGCGGCCCAGCGACCGTCAGCACTGCGCCGGCTCCTGCAGCCCGGCCGTGCTCGGCCTGGAGCGCGGCAGGATGCACCGCCCCGACTGCCTACGGCACCGCGAGGAGACCCAAGGAGTTGCTTGAAATTCTGCATCACCTTTACGCCGCCGGCTTACACCAGGCGGCTTTGCAAATGCGGCTGAACACAAGTTATAAACGCAGATTCACACAGTCCAGCTCTGAGGTCTAGGGCTACAACTTCATTACTAAAGGCTACCGCTTTCACCTGCTGCTGCGAGAGCCCCTTCCATGCGAGCGCGGCTCTCGCTCTCGGCCCAGCTCTCTGCTGAGCTCACCTCTCTCCTCAGCTATTCAGATACTTCAGAGTCAGCAAAGATTTTTAAGAAAAAATGTTTACAGAAACTACGGAAAGAACTGCAAGAAGTAGTAATAAACATTAGTTTGACTTTTGAGAACAGCATAATAACAGATGCAAGTAATTACTCTGCTCCCTAGTATTTAAAACACCAAGGATGTGGTGTGAATTATTCTGGTGGAGACACCCATTTGGTGCACATAAAGTTAACAATTTTCCTCCTTATCACTAGCTCAATAGGTCATTCGGCAAAATGGATCTTTCTGTCAACCTTCCATTTACCTTCCATTTTTGTTTATCTATATTTTTATTTGCTTGAGCACCACATTTGCTCTTCTGGATTGCAAGAAGTGTTTCATTGCATCTTGCTTCACAAACAGCAGATGATCTCCACACAACAGAGGGGAAAGCAGGGGGGAGGTTAAAGGCTCCTTAGAGAGGTCACCTTCAGAGGAAAAAGGGGAAAACAAATGGGATTGCAGGAATGAGGAGTATATGGCTTTACTGCCTTGGTGGGCAAGTACAAGAAAAGGGAGTTGCAAAGAGGACAGCTTTACATTTCTATGAGCGGCAATCGAGGTCCCTTCCAGGCGCTGGCTGCGCGGCGGCTTCGCCCCCCGCGGCGCCGCGGCCCGGCTGCTGCGGCCAGGCCAGGCCACGCTGCACGCGGAGCCCCGGCGTGGTCAGCAACAACCCTGCGGCCAGCGCAGCTGGGCACCTGCGTCCGCCCGCGGGAACCCGGCTGGGATGGCAGCAACGGCGGCAGGAAAGGCGGCCCGAGGACACGGGCCCCACCGGGAGCTGCACGTCGTGGTTCCCACCGGAGCGCGTTTCGGGGCCATGCGTCGTGGCTCCCGCCGGGGCACATTTTGGTGCCATACGTTTCGGCAGCTCCCACTGCAAACGCAGCCACTCCATGTGGCGGAGAGCAGCCCCGGGGAGGCTGCCACGCGCTGGGTCAGTTTGCAGAGCCCTGCACGCGGGGCAGAGCAGAGCAGAGCAGAGCAGATGACGCGCAGGGGTGTGCGACACAGCAGCAGCGCCGCGCAGAAAGGCCCCCGCCGCGCGTGCTTCAGCAAGGGCACCTCCAGGCAAGGACCAACGCCGGGACAAAGCCTAGAGCTTCTATTCCTTGGGGGACCCAAGGGCGGTGGCCCCGGCGCTGCTCCCTCGCAGGCACGCACAGGCCGGTGTCCCCCGAGCCGCCCTGCGCGGCCGCGCTCGCCCGGTGCCGCGCTTCGCTCGCAGCAGCGCTCGGCTCCCCAGCACCGCTGCCTCCCACGCGCGGCCGACGGGAGAGGGCAGCATCCGACAGCGCGAGGGAGCGCGAGGGAGTGCGAGGGGCCGCGGGCAGCGCGGAGCCCCGCGCTCCTCCTGCGGCAGCTGCGCAGCAGATGGATGCCCGACCCGCCGGATCCGCGTCCAGCGTCAGGCTGAGGAACGTCAGACACGACCCGAGGTTCAGAAACCGGCCGGGCTCCTGCAGGGGCTGTCGCGGTGAGCAGCTCCCGGGCGACGGGACAGCAGCGCCGGTCCCGCTCCTACAACCGTCCCCTCTTCCTGGATGATCCACGAGTGACCACGAGGTAAACGAGCTCACCCGCTGCTTCCGTGGCTCTCTGCTTTCATTTGTTATTGCAATTAGCTTTTACATCATTCAGAAAAGCTACTTAAAACTTTTACCTGTCTCTTTTAGACTTTATATTTAACTTGTCAAGGCTTGTAATAACATCTATTCCCTTGTTTGCATAGGCTTAACTTTGAAAGGAATGTTTTCTTTTTTTAATATCCTCTTTTATTTTGCTATTTATGACACTGATTTTTTGCTCTTAAACATTTATTGTACTCTGAGCCGGAAATGTCTTAAAAAGCACCCCAACAGCCCAACACTTCACACACAGCTGGTGTGAGCTCTGCTCTGTTCCCGCAGCCTCCCTGCTGCACTCAGACGCGCACCGAGCTCCCTGCCCAAGCACAAGCCCCGCTCGGTTCCTAGGGCCTCCACGAGCATCCTGCCCCTCCGCCCGACCATCCTCGCTGGAAGGGCAACAGCCCGAAAAGATGGATTCAGATAAGGCTTCCTAAGCAGAGATTTCCAAAGGGAGGGGATTTCTCTTATGATTTTTCCTGTACCACTATCATACACTTCACCCAATGTCACTCTATAGAAAACATGTCTCAAATGAAATGGTCTGGCAGCAGGTTTAGAAACAAACTCACCATTTTCCCCCATAAAATAAACCACACAACCTGATAACCCACTTCGGTGGGTCCCTGCCCGCTGCAGGAGTGTGCAGAGGTTCACGAGCCATTAGACACTCGTGCATGAGGCAGTAACCCCAGGGAAATCCCATCCTGTGCCGACTGCTCCGGCACCCGGGCAGACGATCCCGGGCACCTGGGCACTGCCACCGGCCCCCGCTGCCCTCGAGCAGAGCGAGAGCCGGGTCCTGAGAAGAGAGCCGGTACCTCCCCGCCTTCCCTCTCTCCATTCCACCCTGCTCCTCCCCTTCTGACAGGATAATTTCTTAGTTTTCACACAGTTTGCATCCACAGCATCCAGACCCGGCCACCACCCACCCCCGGCAGCAGGAGGTCCCAAATTAAGACGTACGTGACTGCCAATAAGAGCCAATTTCCCCAGATTAAGGCTGTCCCCCGCGCTCCGTGTGCGCGGGGCGAACCGTTCGCCTGCTGGTTACCGCTCGGCAGCGAGACGGACGCCTCACCGCGGTGCAGGGGCTGCACCGAGCGCGCAGCCTTTAAGATAATTAGATTCTCAAAGAAACTACACTAAACATTTCTTTCATGTGTAATCAAATTATGTTAAAGCAAACCTCATAATTTAAATCATTCCATTGGTCAGCTCCTATTTGTTTTCCCTGCACCCTCGTTTTTGCTCCAGATCTGTCACATTACATTAACACCTTTCCTACTCACTGCCTACAGAAATAACAGCCTTCGACATGCCTGCACAATCCATTTGTCCTGCTCTAATTACTTTTTGACATAGCCTCTTTTGCTGTTATCTTGCCTTTTCTGACCTCTGCCTGAATTAAAGCCATTTAAAACAATCTTTAAACGCCGTATCTATTGTGAGGTGTCATATATGATACTATTGGAGCAGCAGGCATTAGCATTCTGTAAATCAAATATTTAAATCTATGCTAATAAGAAGCTGTACTTGAAGAGGAAAGCGACTACAGATGGGTAACAGGCACAACTTGCTGTTGGTACGGAGCGCCCGAGCCTGCAGCCCACTTCCAGGACGACATTCCTGAATCATAAACCTACTCCACGAGACAGCGCGAGACAGCCCAGAGATAAACCGTGTTTCCTGCGCCCTGAGGAATTTCCCTTCATGTCGCAAACGGGGAGAAAACCGAGAGAAGGGGGAAAGAGAAGTGGTCACGTTGCACGGCCTCCCCCCGCAGCAGAACCCAGCGGGACCCGAGGGCAGGGGCAGGATGGACCCGCGGCGCCAGCTCCGTGCGGGGCAACGGATCACGCTCCTCTCCAGCCCCGGAAAGCAGATCAAGGCTCCCTAATCCCTGCGTTTCCAGCAAGCCCCTGGAACACCGAGGCGTGCGGGGTGGCTGGCGCTGGGACGTGTCCCCGCGCACCGCGTCCCCCTGCCCGCTCGGGTGCCCTCAGCCCAGCGGCGCAGCCGGAGCAGCCCGGCCTCGCGCGCGGAGCGGCCGCTCCAGGCACGTTTGCGAGGCCCAGAAATGCCCCCATTGCTGGAATCTTTCCTTTGCGTTTGTAAATTCACGGTTTTCTTCCAGTTCACTGATTTTTTATGTTTTTTTTTTTTTTTAGTACAGCTGTTGGAGCCGACCTGAGACATCAATTATCCAAACAGGCACTAATAACCCAATCCCTACAAAACACAGTCATTGATAACTATAAATTATCACACAGAGCTAATACCAAGGTCCGTGTCATAAACACAGCTCTGCTGGGCCAGACTAAACCAACCCTGCACAACCCTTTGGCCTCAGCCCCGGCCAAAGCCAATGCCTAGGAAAGAACAAATTACTGCTACTAAAATAACTCTTTGGGGGCTTTCATCTTTTCTTAAGAATGCATTTATTCTGAAGACAGACATTTAAACATAAAATAATTCTCCATGTTCGAACCCTTTAGGAACTCCACCACAGCTTTCATTATCCCTTCCAAAATTCAGCACTGCCAGCAAATAAAGCCAAATGGCTCGTGCTCACACACGGTGTCCCCGGGAGGAGGGTGCTCGTGGCCTTTGCATTTTGCCTCAAAACAACCGCAGATGTTTTTGGAACAGCTGGGAATTCAGGGTGAGTTCACAGAAATAGTCCATTAGAAAATAGCCTTTTTTTCCCTTTGTCCTTTTTAATAAAAGTCCTCTGTAACACCCTAATTTCCCCAGTACTATTTTAACTTCCTACCGCATTCTTCAGTTATTGCCCATATGATTCTGTGTTTGGTACTTGCGCGATTCACCCCGACGGCCGTCACGTCCCTGTCGACGCTCCGCGGTGCCGCCAGCGCTGCGCAGGGGCGGCGGGGCCAAGGCTCCGCAGACGGAGGGGACCCGTTTGGCGGCCCCACTGCTCACGGCAGAGCGCACGGAACGCGGGTGGAACATCCACCCCGGCCGTCTGCGCCCGCAAGGGAGTCGGGGCGAGTCGGGCCGAGGCCACCGCGGCCACCAGCGGATCCTCGCAGCCCAGGCTCTCCTCAGGCAGAGCTCGATGCACGTGCGGCCACCAACGCACAGCACAGCCAGCACGGTGGGGACACAGGGACGGGCTGCCCAGGGGGAACGGGACGGGCTGCCGGGGGGAACAGGATGGGCTGCCAGGGGTGAACGGGACGGGCTGGGAACGGGAGCTTGCACAAAGGCCAAGGGGATCTGCAATCCTGCGTTACTCCCCACCACATCCCCAAACGACATGGGAACCACCTCCTTGAACTGGATGAGCAGGACATGGAGCCGGTGCCCACGGCATCCCCGCTGCCGTGCTCCGTGCACGGGGCGGCTCCTCGTGTGGCCCCTTGGGAAGCTCCTCTCCCCAGGACGGTCCAAGGTGACGGGAAGCCCAGCCAAGGGGCCAGGGGGGAAAGCCTGGGGCTGCTTCCCAGCGTCTGCCCCCGGAGAGCGGCTGCGCCGCACCATGCCCAGGAAGGTGGCTGCGCCCAACGCCACGGGCCGCACGCAGCGAGCGGGCGCCAAGCTGGTCCCGGGGCGGCAGCGGCTGCTCCGGGCGCACGGGGCCGCTCGGCGCACGCTCCCACACACGGCACCCGCTCCGCGGCGCCTCCGCGCTCGGCCATCCCCAGAGCCTGCGCAGCCGCCCCGGCCACCCCAGGGAGCTGCTCCCAGAAACGCAATGGGATTTTACAAGAAACATGCAAGACTCCGGGCTCAAATTAAAACGATCTATCCCAGCAATCCCCGGGCTCCAAGGCTGCATTTTTGAAATGCCAGCTGTATTATATTTCCAGGTTTAGTTTAGGTTGCTTACTGGCGGGCAGCTTATTCGCCTCTAAAAGTTGAACGTGAAAATCTTGCAGGTCTGCACTAGTGTTTGCACAACGGCTTGAAAACAAGACAAAGAAAAAGAATTCCTGCTAGTGCTCAGCATAAGGTACCTTAGGAGCAAAGCGACGGGGCGACCTGCACCGCGTTTTGATGACTACAGCAGCAGGTTCTGTAGGAAACAATCCGCGTACTCACAGAAGACATTCCCTGGTATTTTAGCTCCACATACGTGAGCACAGCAAGGGTGCAATACCATGTGTTAGAACAAATTAAACACACATAGCAAATTCCTACTCCCTATTTAGCAAACTACACCTACACTCTAATTACATGAGTAAATGCAGAGATAGTTGATAAAGGCAGAGCCACAATTACAACAAGGTCGATATTTGTTTACGTCAACAGTCAGGCTCATATAGCTCTATAGATACGAACGGCACTCAGCAAAGCGGAGCATGAATTCCCACTGGAAAGTGACCCTGTTACTTGAAGATTTCCATCTGTGTGAATTATCATCTCAGATACACAACACTTGCAAAATCTAACTACGCAGTTATTGCACACTATTGTTAATAAAATGCAAAGACTTTTTTTATGCTCATGGACAGCAATCACAAAACACCTGCACTCTGATCTACACCATATCAACATTCTGGGCTAATATCATCTGCTAAATTGCTCCCAACTTTTTCTTACACACATGATCTGCAAGCCCTTGAGAAGCGGCTTTCTGCACTGGCACTACTACCAAGTTTACGGTGACAGTGTAACATGGTGTCCTGCTGAGATCCAAGAATAGCAATGCCTTAAAAGGCAGCGATGTTGAGATCACAAGGAAAAGAGAATTAGGGCACAGCTGTGGAGTTCTGTAGGCTAAAACATAGACTCAATATGTCAGAGAAAATTAAATCACAGAGCTACATGTAATTTCTGGTCTCATAACTTAGCTGCAGAGGTGCAGAATTGGTACTTAGGTCATACATTTCAGTTGCTGTTTCTGCGAGAAGATAAAAATGGCATTAATTTAAAAATTAAAAAAAATCAAAAAAATCAAAGAATTTACATGCAAACAAAACCACGATCACCCTTGTTGCGAGCAGCCTCACCGCTCCTGCGACCCAAACGCGGGTGCACGGCCGGGCGCGCAGCCAGGGGGGACGAGCCGCAGCCTCCCCCGTGAGCGCAGAGCGCCGGGCTCTGCGGCTGCCAAGACAAAGGGAAGCCAAAGCACCACGGCAGCCAACCGACCCGTCCCCAAAACGCTCATCTGCCTCCGTGCAGGGCTGGAGAGGCAGGACAGACCCTTCCTCAAACACCAAGTGACCGAAACTGAAAACTACCTTTGGTAAAGGCTTCCCCGCTTTAGAGACGTGACCTTCTTGCTTTTATCAAAACAGAACCTATATATACATTAGCGAGTATTTCTTTACGCTTGGAGCAAAGTACAGCTTCTTCTCCAAAAGCCCTGCATATCCATACGATGCAGTCCGTTATCCTCTGCTAGTAGCTCCTGCCATAGTGTCCGTCCCACTAACCCACCCTGCTCGGCCCTCGGTTTGTGCGCGCCCGAGCACGAGCCCGGCGCTGCACGGGGCATCGGGCACCTTCTGCGGCGTCTGCTGCAGGCTCGGACGGGAGGCGAGCGGGACGCCCGCCCCACTGCAGAGCGTCCTGCTGGGACGGGTCCTGCACAGGGCACGGCAGTGTCGTCAGGCCGAGCACGGCGGGGCCAAGCGATGGTCCTCGGGAATCAGCTGGGGGCAGCCAGCAGCAAGGAGACACCCGTGGGAAGCTGCCTGCAATTCCCGACTCGCTCAGTCAAAGTGTGGATCGCACACGGAGTATGGAAACCTGCTGATAACGGGACAAACTGCAGACCGGACTTGTGTAGGAAGCTGCAGCTCTGCAGACGGCTGAGCGCGAGCTCGGCTTAAGCTGTGGCCTCACGCGCCCCAGCAGCTCGGCCTGCGACGGGCTGCTGCGCAGAGCTGCCTCCGCGGCAGGAGCCGCTGGAGCAGGAGGCACCGGATACGGCTCCGGGCCCTGCGCCCGGGAGAGCGGCACACCGAGAACACGCGGGAGCAGCGGCACGGCGAGGACGAGCGCATGGGGCCGAGCGCCGCAGCCCGCTGTCTGCAGCAGCAGCACGGCGAGGACAAGTGTGTGGGTCCGAGCACCGCAGCCCGCTGTCTGCAGCAGCAGCAGGGCGAGGACGAGTGCGCGGGGCCGAGCGCCGCAGCCCACTGTCCGCAGCAGCAGCAGGGCGAGGACGAGTGCGCGGGGCCGAGCGCCGCAGCCCGCTGTCTGCAGCAGTCCCCGCGGTGCTCCCCGAGCGTGCAAGCACCCCACGCTGCAGCTAACAAGACCACGTCGGCTCCAAAATCAGAGGAACACCTGAGCTCATAGACAACCTGTTCAAGAAAAGCATTCTTCTATACGTAGCCTAATATTACCTATATATTACCTATTTCAAAAGACAGCCTAGTTCATAGGTATGCAATGCTTTCCACAAATACCTCCCCTAAATACAGATGCAAAATGCAGTCACTGATTATACCTCAGCATATATTTGTGGAGAGGAAAAAAAAGAAGGCTCCTCAGCCCCACATTTCTGCACGCACACGAGTCCATGCGATCCCTGTCTCCTGCCTGCGGAGCTGTTATCCCTTTAAGTTGCGTTCGCGCCGGCTCGGCGCTCCCAGGGCTCTGCTCGGCGCCGTGACCCACTTTCCTGCAGTATTTCTGCATAGCGACAGAGGTCCTAGCAGGACAAGCAGAACTTTGCAGCACGCAGGGTTCTCCATTTCCTAATGCCTCGACTGGAAGGATGTGGTTAACGGTTATGTAGGGGCACCCGCAAACACGGCCTCAAACCTACCCGTGTATCGGAAATGCAGGAATCCCATAAACACAAGGAATCCGAAGAACAAAAACAATCTGCGTTCTGATTTGCAGAATATTCCTAAGAGGCACTTGCAGAGCTACTGGATGCTGTAGCCTATGGGTCCTCAGCAAGGGCTTCAAAGAAGTCTGGCTGTTTCTGGCTAAAGTTCTTTTAAGGGGACTCTGCTCATTTCTCCCCACTGAGTTTGAGCATTTCTGTTGCCCTGAACTAACCCTCTCTAGGGACTTATTCCAAATTAAAGATTAAAATACTAAATTTACCATTATTTAAATTACTGAAATTATTATTCCTTCATTAAACCAACCCAAGCTTTGACACTTCATGTTCAGCAAATCTCACTTACTGTCCTACTTCCAATTCACTGGGCCCTACAGAACTGCTGGATAATAACTCCAGATGCACATATATATTTTAAAATGTGATCTCGAGGCAGCTTTTTAGGTAAAGCTGCTATTCGGAAATTTTGTGGTGAAATTATAACAAACCAAAAATCTCTTCAATGGGAAATTTCACAAACAGAGGATTATGACTTCAGCGAAGACTAAGCAGCAGGAGCAGATGGAACTCTTCAGAAACAATGATTCTATTTTCATGCAAATTTCCTTAGTAGTTAAAAAAAAAAACGAAGAAGGAAAAAAACCACCAAGATATCGGAACGGTTTCTAAATGGAGGGATTTTGAATGATGCTAAAAGCAAAGGGCTGATAGCTCTCCACAATCCCGAGCGTTTTCCCAGCAAGCAGGAGAGAAAGAAAAACACGATAAACTGAAACCAGAGCGAGCACCTTCCTCGGAGTAACAAGAGAAAGGGAAAACAGAGTGAAAGTATATTTTAGTTCTTATGATTTTCAACATCATCCTATGCTTTGTGCTAATGCCTACTTCAGAGCTAATTCTTATGCTCTTTAAGAGCACAGACTTCATTCACGAAGCAGCATGACAAAAATTCTTTATCCACTTGATGACTACAGAAGGTGACAGCCACCGAGAAAAAGACAGCCACAGGGACACTGCCAGAGTGCTAACCTGCAGCGCTCCTCCTTTGAGGGTAAGTGCTCCCCTGATTACAAGAATACAGACATGCATTTTTCATAGCTGAATGTGGAAACTGAGCCAATTCTTTTGTTATTAATACTGGCAGCACACCCTAAAAAACAAATACACGCACAGAGTTAGCAGACCCCATTTCTGGCTCTCCAGCTGATTTACTATTGCAGTTTGGACTTATTTCTTTCTCTCTCTTCTGTTTACATCTCAAGTGAGAATATTCGAGCTCCTCCCTACCCTGCAGATGTGAGGAGGATAACTAACTGTTTTTGTACAACAGTGCAGCATAAAACACTACAGCGCTTTATCCAGTAAAGTGCATTTTAATGGTAATAAACGGGAATACTTTGGCAGGCCAGTGTAATCCTGCTTTTACAGGCAGCTTGCTCTGCCGGGGTTTCAAAGGAGAGCGGAACCTGTGGAGCGCGGGGATGGAGGTGCCGCGTCGGACGCTGTCGCCCGCTGTGCTGGGACCCGGTGAGCCCCGGGCCGGCACCGGGGCACCGGCAGCGCCACGAGGCCTCCCCACCTTGTAGCAAGTCTTCAAAAATATCTGTCAGTTCTATCAATCAACTTCTATCTCTTCGGTTTCAGGTTGGTTCTCTTATCAATTTTTCTCCTTTCTGATTTTTGTGGAAGACAGAAAAAGTTAGCTGTAAATCAGGCTGTGAGAATGGTAGAGGCCTCTG
>JAUBNY010001105.1:861242-872174 GCA_032275445.1 Crypturellus soui | reverse complement strand
AAAAAGACTAAAGAGACAGGAGAAGAATGAGGAAGGAGAATATAAATCAACTGCTGCCTACTTATCCCTGAGATCTTACGTGCTCAATTAGAAAAAAATCAGAAAAATCAAGGTTGTGCACTGCTACACTATGCCAGCATATGGCGAGATTACAGATAGGTCCGTGGAAGCAGCTTTGAGTTCTGTTAATCCAAAAACACCAAGACTGGCAAATTAGTGGAATTCATCTATCATCAGGTGGCCTAATTGGGGAACATGCTGAAAAGCCTTTTATTTTTGTCTGCCAATCACAAGGGCAGCATTTGCTCTTGCTGCTCTCTGACTGCAGAGTCGCTGCTTGCAAGGAAGAGGAGTTACCTGGCGGTCAGAACGCGTGCGAGAGGGCGAGAACGGGGCAGGGTGGCACAACCGACCCGCTCTGCGAGGGACAGGCCGGCCGCCTCCCCGCGCGCAGCCGCGCAGGACACCGCGTCACCTCTAGGTGCAACGCGTTGACTCGCGTTAAAGAAACGAGAGCTCCTTTATGCGCTAAACAAGCTAAACAAAAATGCCGTGACTGCCAGAGCTGGATAATGACCTAGTTTCCCAGTGGCCCAGAAAGCCTAGAAATAAATCCCGAGGTCCAGTAGTTCAGAGAGGCTGATGAGAGCAGACCCTGACTGTCTTGCATGATTAAAGGCTATGTCACAGCTCATTGGGGACTAAGCTTTTCAACGCACCCTCGTGGCACTGCGCTACGTGACTGGATGCCGGAATAAGGCCGACGACCCCACAAAAGAAAAAGAAAATAAAACAGAGGTTTGGCAGTTTGGAGGCTGAACGTAAATTTGATTCATTTTGCACAATTGGTTTGTGCTGAATACACTATAATTCACTTCAGAGCATTTTAATCATGCCATATAGCACCATAAAGTATAAAATAAAACGTTAAACCAGCAGCGCTTCGAGCGGCGGGGCTGGCGCGGGGAGGAGCGGCGCGGGCGGCCGCGGCCCCGCGCGGCGCAGGTGCAAGAGGAGCGCGAATTAGCAGCGAGGCGGGCGGCGTGGCGGCGGCGACGCGGCAGACACCCAAACAAGCGGCGCTGCGCGGCGCGGCGGCCGCGGCTCGGCGCTCGGCTTCACATTTCACTGATGGGGGTCTGGCCCAATCAGCAGCACAAGCCGTACCCTGCCAAGGATCAGCAAATGGGCTGAGCCCCAGCCCTGCACATGACTGAATTTGCTTCTGTCCATCATCTGGGTCATATATAGTTCAATTCAAGTGGAGCAGACAGGGCTGCGAGGAAATCTGGAGCCGGTCAATAGCGTCTCGCCCGCGTTGGAGCCTCTGCCGCGCGCTGACAAACTCGTGGCCGCGCCGGGGGCCGCGGCGGAGCGCGGCCTCGACGCGACAGCCGCTCGCGCGCGCGGCGGGGAAGTTGCTCGCCCGCCTGCGCCGCCCGCAACTTTTTGGACAAAGATCCAACTGCAAAAATCCTTCCCCTCGCAGCGCAGGACCGCTCCATTGGTTTCGCTAGGTAAGAATTTTTAATTCACGTTTCCATATTCTTTTGTGCTAAACCTGCTAGAAATATTGCTAGGAACTTGCGCCCGCCTCGCGTAGCGAAATGCTGTCAGTGAATTTTTTCCCAGTCTCATTTCTGCACGTGTTCCTTTGTTCTCCGAACAGAAGCTTTTTATATACATCTCCTAATATAACACAGCTGGAGATAGTTACAAAACCAGTTAGTGCATGATGAATGCACAAAGCTTTTCCTGCTGCTTCGCCTGCTTAAAAAAAAAAATAAAAAAAAAAAAAAGGAAAAAAAGATTAAAAATGAAATCACCACTAAGTGGGAAAAAAAATAAAAAGACGGAAAGGAGGAGAAACTTGAATAATTGCACAAAGTTTGGCGTGGTGCTGGTGCTTAAACCTGTAGTTTTATGTAACCGAACACGGCGCAGCCCGCGGGGCCGGCGGGGGCAGCTGCGGGCAGGGAGGAACTGAGCCAGACAGGGACAAAGGCGGCGGCGCGGCAGACGGCGCGGGTCGCGCTCCAGGCCGGCGGGCGCGGGTCACCGGCCGCCGCAGCCATGTTCCGGCCGCGCTTTGTGCGCCCACAGGAATGCGGCGGGCGGCGCGGCGGGCAGCGCGGCGGGCCGGGCCGCGGGGCGCGCAGGAATGCGGGAGTGACAGGAAATGCCGCGGCCCCCCCGCCCGGCGCGACGGCTTTTGTTTGACCCCGGTAATCCCCGCGCGCCGCTACCTGCGGGCCCCGCCGCCGCCTCCGCGCAGCAACAGTTGGGGGGTCCCCGCGGCCCTGCGGTGCCGCCGCGCTGACGGCTCCCTGCTACGGGGGCTGCTCTGGAAGCAGAACAGCGCCGTTACTTTACTCCGGATCACCAAAACCGCCCTCTCAAAATATACAAATACAGCAAAATTAAACCTGATTTGCAGTTTGCTCTAGATCTGATATCCATGCGCAAAGTAACATATGGGAAATTTTATCTATCATATTTTATCATTAAAATTTCATATGTTTGCTGCTCAAGTACCCACAATTGTTCACTGTGATGCTTTTCTATTGATTCCGTGTATTCTGAAAGGCTGAGTCAACATACAGGGTAGTTCTAAGAAAATAAATTTGCTGAGTTCATAAACTTTTCCTATCAGTTTCTTAGATATGAAAATAGAACGGATGTTTTTTGTTTCTCACTATAAGCTGAATCCTTCAACAAGTTCAGAAAGTTCCTAAGGCGGCGATTTCCCCACCTTTTCCCCAGAAATGCAAGATGGTGCTTTTTAAAAGTTCTCCAGCATTAAACGCCCCGGGTTGCACTAGGAGTGTGCTCCGACGCCCGCGCGCCGCACGTAGCGCGCCCGGCCGCAGCCCGCGCGTCGCCCGCGCCGCGGCCGCAGCCGCCATGCAGAGCGGAGGTTATTCACACGGCTGTCGGAGAAACTCCATTCATATATCTGACTACCTGGATTTGAATAGAAACCAGACAGCAATTCTTTAGTTCCAGCCACTATTGGAGCCCCTGGACAATAGAGATTTGTTAGCACGCAGGCACAAGCTATGGGACACAAAGCTTAAGGCAGCGCAGAGATAGGGGGCTTCAGTGAACAGGAAATTACAGCTTTTGATGCACTATTGGCAGGTCTGCTGTTCCAGAAAAGCAACATAACCGTGCCATGTTTAAGAGCTCCTTACTGCCATTTTTAAGCACCTAGAATGTCATAAAAGCTTTATTGTCCCAGCACACAAAATGACGCAGCCGCGCGGCCGCGTTTCCGCCCCGTGCGCGGGAAGGCCCCAGCGGCGTGACGGGGCTGCAGACATTAGTGCACAGGAAAATAAAGTTAAAGGGCTTGTGAAGACGGCAAAGCTCCCCGAGCGGGTACAGAGCGCAGACACTTTACCGGAGCAGCTGATGTCTGGCGCGAGAGGCGTCCTGGGGAAACAGCCTGCGTTTTAACGGGGCCTCAAAGCAGAGCTGGTTAGACAGCTCACTGCAGCACGAGGGTATTGTAAATTCACTTCCTTTATCGACCGCATTTAGAACATTATTTGTTTTGAAATTGGCAAAGAGCAAAATAAATTAAGAAAACAAACAAACAAACTACAGGGTGTGGTATATCCTCGTGCTCTTTTATCCCCCCAGTCCTTTGGAGTTAAAATGAGAACTCCTCAGAGACAGGGCTTTAATCCTCTGATTGGAGCCAATGAGCAGAAATTATAAAGATTAGAAAACAACCAGCAGGATTTATTAAATTAAAAGCCTGCCCCTAGCTGTGCATGTTGCATCAGCTGAGTGCCAGGAGCAGGTTCCATTTTTACTAGTGTGGCAGAAAGGTGCAGGGGTCCCTTCGCCTTTTTTTTTTTTTAATTAATTATTATTAGATAAACCTCCCTTATGCTACCACTGTAACATCAGATGGAATTCCCAGGCAGATTGGGCATTAAGGCATTTTTGCAGACATACAGATACAGTCCTTGGGCACAGCGGTATCTCTACTGGGGCGTTATCACCAGAAGTGGCTGAACTCTTCTCTTTGCCCAAGGAAAATAAAGGCAGTTGAGAAATGTCTGCTTTTAGCAGGGGCTGCAGAGATATGAGGTATCACTGAAGGAACGCAGCTCTCCCCGTGTGTGTTCTTAAGCCCATTTTACCACCGCAATTTTTACAACCTCACCAAAAAAAAAAAAAAAAAAAGTGTCTTAAAAGAAAGGAAGGAGAAAAAAAAAAGAGGAAAACAGACGATCTTTCAAGTGTATATTATTCCTGGAGACACCTAGGACGAATCCTGGAGAGCCTTGGCCGTGCTGATACTGTGCACCAACCTATTAGGTAGGCTCTGGAGTTGCTTCCATTCCCCCGTTAGCCAACATGGAGTAAAAAAGGAACAGATAAGTAAAGCAACACACAGAAAGGAAGGAAAAAATATCTGATAAGATTATATAAAATAGTCCTATTTATGAGGAGCCACCTCATACAACTTTTGGCTACTATTCAGGACATTAAAAATACAAATGTGAATATAAATACTCTTCATAGGAGTCAGTTTTGTCTGCATTATTATACAGTTTCCCTGAATTCTCTCTCTCGTGTAGTACAATGACTCTCCACTCCCTCAGGTAATGCATGCTAACAACCAGCCTAGATTACAATCAAGATGTTTTGATTTTTCTTTTTTCCTTGCTGACACTTCCAAACCCAAAAGCATCTTCCAGAAACATGCCTTTGAATCAAATGCTACACATGATTTTTAATCAAGGTTAAGGATATTGATAGCTCTACCTGTGAAATAGTTTTAGACTTAATACCACGGTATTGGTATTAAATTACAACAGCTTTTTCTGTTACCTCTAGAACTACTACTACTTAGTATCTATCAAGAATAGATTTAAAAACCTCTCTCTTGAAAAGAAATATTCTGCAGAGTTATTTTGTGCCTTGCAATCAATCGAAATGGCTGCAAGTTGGAATACCTGCTAAGCGGATCACTCGGAGCAGAAAACAGCCGGCCAGGGCTGGCACAAAGGAGCTCCTGCCTCATCAGAAAAGCTGTAAAAGGAACGTCCAGGCGCACACTCCCATCTGCAAACATCTGTACTCTCATCTTCGACATGGAAATAACCCATCATGCACATAATAAAAGATTGCCGATGGCTGTCAAAGTTCCTGTTTGGAGGAGGGAGGAAGCCTTTTGATTTTTGCTTTAGCTTTGCATAGGAACAAGTTTTCCCAAACCCAGTAATGGTTATTCCAAGCTTAGAGAGAGAACCAAATACCCCCCTAGAAAAGAGAAGACACCTATTAACCACCGAAGGACTTTGAAATCACAGTGGATGCCAAATACCACGGTGTATATAACAAAACTATTCACTACTATACAGTATGGCTTTACAGGATTATTTTGCTAATGAAAATGCATGTCAGAATTTAACAATACGGGTAACTATTTTACCAAAAATACGGAACTTTCTTAAGAATTTCATTTTATCTGCAAAGTAGTGAGTGGATGCTATAATCATTTCAAAAACACAGTATTGGTTAATATCACTCAACCATTACAAAATATTATGAATTCAAAAGGCAATAACTAGGTATTTTAATATTAAACATAATATGAAGACATGTGTTTTCATGTGAAGAAATACTTACACAACAGATCGATAAAATACCTTATAAATGGACTTCAGTCATTCCTACTTTCCCTGCAGTTTGAACGAGGAGCAGCTGTCCTGAGTGTTAATACAGCCAAGGAAATTACTGCAATGATTGAGTACTGGGGGGGAGAAGAGGGGAAAAAAAAGGCAAATTTGGGGGCGCTAGAAGTACTGCAGCTTCATACTGCAAAAACCGCTCAGTATTAAGCAGCTACTTGCACCAGCTACACACACGCACTGCTGTAGCTGCAGGACCGCAGCGCCGCGTTTGCAGCGGGCCCCTCGGCGCGGCTGCCTCGTGGTTGTGCTCGGCCGGCGCGGCGCTCCGTCCCGGCGCTCCGTCCCGCGGCCCCCCGCTCCGGGCCCGGGGCTCGGCCTCGCGGCACCACCGCAGCCTGCATGCGACGCCACGTCCTGCAGGCAACGGCGCATGCGGCCGGCACCGCGCGGAGCGCCCCGCGGCCACGTTGCAGCATCAGCCGAGTCCCCTCGGTGACCGATCTGAGATGCTCCTCTGCGACGGCCACCTTCATTTGATAACCCACATCACTTGTGGGGTTTTTTGGAGAGTACCTTGTCGTATGCTAATTTAAGGCTGTGTTACCTAGCTCCTTGCGGCCTTCCTGAGGCCACTCATCGACACATCCATTTTCCTAATGCGCAGAAACCCTGCGGCGCTTGCAGCAGACAACACTGCACCGAAGCGAGGCCGGCGGAGCGAGGCCGCTCAGTGCAGCGCGCGTGGCTCGCGGCCCCGCGTCCTGCCCGCCGCCGGCTCCCATGCACGGGCTGCAGCACCCTGGGCCGTGCGCGGGGCACGGAGCGGCGGTGCCGAGGGAGCCCCGCGAGGCTGCGGGAGGCCCCGCGGGGCGGCTGCCTGGCCAGTGCGTTACACAACAGACACAAAACTGTCCTCGCGACGCGGGGTTGGGAATGGCTGCTCGCGTTCACACCGACCCCTCAGGTGGAGCCTGAAATTCAGATCCAGGTGATCGACACAGCTGCAGACAAAGTTCACATGGCAAATTTACATTTTAGCTACAAGAGAGAATGCATTCAAGTTTGCAATATATTTTTTTCCTGCTAAAGATTTAAATATCATGTGGCTTTAGCTTTCTCTCTGTTCACTGAATATCAAGGTCAATTAGGAATGATGTCTGGCGAGTTCTCTCAGAGCAGATTAGACAGTTGCATCAAAAACTAGGACCATGTATAGGTCATCTGTTACTGTGACCTAGATTTCTGAGAATCTGTTCAATTTGTTTTATTGAAAATGCAGTACTGTCTCAGTTTTATTTCTCTTATTATACCTCTCTATAATAGCAGAAAATAGCTTTATTAGAGACGTGCAGACATTGCTTACCACGTCCACTAATATACAGTGAAAAATCAAATGCACGCAGCAGGCCTCTGCCTGTCATCCATTTAATTTTAAAATAACCCAAGGTTCCAAAAGGCTTATGCCTCATAATCTAAAACATTTGGTCCACGTGCCAAATACTGAGCAATCTGAACTACGTAATGGCTTAGCTTCAATTTCTGTTTGCCCTATTTAATTCCTTTTCCCTTCAGTAACCCATGGGTAGATGTGGTATTGCTGGATTCCACTTGAAAAATGAAGAACGTTACCGAAATATTTGAGAAAAGGGACGCGATTTCATCTGTGCTCGTCTGCAGGTGCTTGGAGGGGTCTAAGGCTACTTGGTTTGCAGGGCTCAGCTGGAGGACAGAACCGGATTCTCCTCCAGAGCATTTGTTTCATGTATATGGAGCAAATAGTAAGAAACTGTGTAAAGCAGATAGCTGTTGGGCACTCCAGTCTAAAGATGCTAGACCACGCTCACAGCTGGGCTGCAGAACATCCTGATTAGGTGGCAACAGCATCACTGGAATTAACCTCCTTCCAAAGAAGTTCATGAGCTGGGCAGGAAACAACAGGCCCTGCATTTGGCATTTGTGGATGGGCAAAGAACCAAAGAGAGAGAACCAAAGAACCAAAACAGAGAAAAAACATAACAAAATACAGTGTCATCTGGCAAAGTCAACACTGGCTTGTGTAGAAGAGACATCTTTTTGTAGAAAAGACACCCCAAATGTGACAGTTTTTTGAAGGAGATGACATAGCTAAGGATGATCCTTTCTATCCAAATATTTGGATTTCAGGAAGGTTCCCGGTGGTGTCTCTCATCAGGGACTCAGACACGCTAAGCTGCCGGGAGACAGCTCAGGCGGTCGGTGCTCTCGTGGGTTAATATTTAACAACTGGTTAAAGAATGAGAAACGAGGTCCGAAGGAGGCAGTGGCTCTGAGGAGGGAGGAAGCTGCGAGGAAGGTGCATGGGAGCCTTGCGGAGATGCTGCAGCGTGGGCCGATCCGTGGTCTGGAGCACGAGCAGGCGAGAGCCGCGCCGCGCTCGCGATACGCCGGCAAGCACGGGGAAGGAGGGAGCACTCCGCTACCACTCCTGAGCGACGGGATGAGCGTCAAGAAACGCGTACGAAATCTGAAGCTACACCCAAGAAGAGCACAGCCCGCGCATAAAGAAACGTAGACCAGCTAGATGCCACCAGCGAACATCACAACAACAGCTTTGATTTTGTGGACTGATGCTAGCAAGTAACAGCTCAGCGCGAGAAGCAGTTGCAATAGCAAGTACAATATTAGGAGAGTAAAGAGAACTAAAAAAAAAAAAAAAAAAAAATCTGTGATAGCCTTCAAATTTTGAAGCGTAGTGTTTTCCCAATATGGTCTTCTACTAATTTTTTTTTTTAATCCCTTACACACTTCATTTTTACTACAGCTGCATTATCTTATACTGCACATATAAACCTTGCAATGCAACATGGGTTTGTAAAACACAACACTGCCGAAGTTCAGGATTCTGATTTCTCCAATTTACAAAGCAAAACGCGTCTCGGTGCGGCACGACGGCCCTTGCCCGCGCCGGGGCCGGGACAGGCCTGGGTGGAGGCAGTCGCTCCGACGCCGTCCCGCGACGGCGCGAGCTGACGCCCCGAGAGCAAACACGGCCTCGCGAGCAGCTCGAGCCCGTAACCAAGATTCTGTTTCTTGATGAAAATCCATTAACCAAGTGCAGCACATACCTTGGGGGCACGGCTGGATCATTAATTGACCATTAAGTTTTTCTTTTCTTTTTTTTTTTTTCCTCCAATCTAATTGCAAAGTGAAATGGTGGAATAAATCAAATGTACGGGGGGAGAGGAGAGGGTATCCAGAAGTATCCTGCCACAGGTCTCAGCATTACACATCACTCCAAATGCCAAAAATTCAGCCGGACGGGTTCTTCCACATTCAAGTCTCATATTGAGCTATCTGAACATTTTTTGTAAAGATATTGCGCTCATGCATCAAGAAGAATCCTCCTCATACAGACTCAGACAAAGGCAGCAAAAACTGTTGTAACCGCAGATTAGAAAACTCATGCTAACACCTAACAACTTAAGCTACTATTAAATATAGATAAGATTTTAACGACCAATCTAAAGCAAGAAAAGGAGACTTAATTAAAAAATAAGCAAAATACTAGGAAAAAAGAAACAGAATTAAACAGTTGTAGTATCCTTAGAGTACACTGATTTAGTTCATTTGCAAACAGGCCTAAGTGTATTCTTTGTAAAAACCTGACCACAGAGGAAACGCATCCACGGGGCGGCCGGAGCCCCAGGTGTAAGGAAGTTTTTTCCCACACTCAGAAGAATGACACGTTGGAGCCTTGTGGTACCTGCTGTGGCCAAATTGGAATAACCAAAACCAGAACATGGAACGCTGGAGTCTTGCTCGAGTTCACTGGGATCAGTGCCCCTTTTTGTGTGTACAGCACCACGCAACTCCGAGGAAACCACGCTCCCCATTAAAAGACTACTACGTTTTCACCCAGAAGACAAATTAACCAGACCCTGCCAAGCTGTAGGAAACCAGCAACTGCTGCGAGGAGGTGAAAGGGGGTGATGGACAGATCCTCCCCTCCCATCTTCCTGCCCATTGCACTGCATTTTCTTTGCTTCAGTTGTTTTGCGTTATTATAACCCAAATCTTTATTGTTTTGGATGTTTCCTGAAAAAGAATCCTGCAAGACAACAACATAAAATGTGCCAGACTGCCTAAAGTAAGCCCCCCAAAATTCAGATTTTAGACTAGCTTCTTGTGAGAAGAACTGCATGTCTAGAAATCTATCAGATGAGAATTACTAGATGGTATAAATGGAAACAGAGAAGCTAATTAACTTCAAAGCACAAGTTATCAGTGAATCAGAAGGAGACGTTATGATTATGAAAGGCAAATGTGTAACTGATCCCTCTGCACACGCAGTGCACCCGAAGCAGATGATCTCAGCTCTATCCGACTGGGACTGTTAATATTCCAAGACAACTAAGTTGAGTAAGACAGTCCCAGTCAACACAGGAAAAACCTACATGTTGATGCTGTTGAGCACCAAAGCGTGAACAGGGATGCCCTGCAACAGCCAAGCCGGGCAGTGTCACGCGTGGGGACCCGCGTCCTGCCCGCGGCGCAGCCTCGCAGCCTCAGCCCGCGGAAGCAAAACAAATCTTTACGTCCTCTGACTACTTGGTAAGATACTTGTTGTATTTGCCAAGTGGATGTACAGCTTCTGGACATTTCTTCAATATCAAAAATTGAAGAATTGCAAGGACTTGCAGAAAAAACACCGTAAGACAGAAATCACCCCAGGGAAGAGCGCACAGCGAGCAGGCTTTGCAGCAAGCACCAGTTCGTCCAGAGGAGGAGAGAAATCCATTCCCTTGACCATTATCACCTCCAAGAACACTATGTATTTCAAAAACAGTAACGCAGGGATCCCCGTTTGACCGCTAAGGCTGGTTTGAGAACCAGAGACTCTCCTTAGGATGAAAAAGCCTGGCCAAGTTCAAACATTTTGTGTCTTCCAGCAGAAAGCCTGTGTTCCCTAGTCACCTGCTGGCCAGTGTTTGGATTGGTTTTAAATCAGCCTCCGCGCTCGCAGCCGGCAGCTCCGCAGCGCCCCGGCCGTGTGCCCGTCTGCCCCGCGCGCTGCTGCTGCTGCTGCCCCTGCCCGGGCCGGGCTGGGAAGGGGCCGCGGGTGCTGCCACCGCACGTGGCTGCGGGGACGGAGCGAGACGGAGCCCCACGAGTGCCGCGTGCGCAGAGCAGGGCGGCTGCCCACCGCCAGCAGCACTGACAGCCGCTGCGCTCGGCAGAGCACGGCCGCTCGAGGCTTCAATGCTGAACGCTTGTTTTAGAAACACATAAAACACATTTG